>BQNB010087589.1:0-27885 GCA_026074375.1 Tanacetum coccineum | reverse complement strand
GATATAGTGTACGTATTTATATACTTTATTGGATAGTTTGGTACTTTGCGAGTAGGGATGGAACAAAGACTAAATATGATCGATTGCATACATTTTATTGAACGGTAACAGTAGAAAACATTTCAGTGGACCGGATGCCTTTAATATGTACTGTATTTCGGTAAAATTGATTTTTTTTTTCAAAATTAACACTATATCGAATAAATCCGTAATTATTCCGGGACCCCTTAGTTCCATCCCTGCTTGTGACTACGATACATGGAGCAGTATTTTGAGTTATACTTTATCGACAACGCACGTAATACGTAACAAACATTAAAAACTTAGCCACAAGAATATGTCAAATACATTTGTTTCTTGTAAATGGGCAAAATTGCCAATTTAAAAAGTGTTCTTAAACTTGATACTCCAATTTCAATTTTATGTACTAATCTTTTTTTTCTCAATTTAATGTTCTATCTTTTTTTTTTTGCAAATGAGTAAATAGTAGGAGGTTTTTCATCAGGTCTCCATCAAGTTACCTTCTTCTCTCAAATCATGGTTTTTCAGCTGCGGGACCACTCACCTCTTTACCGCTTCGGCAAGCCACATCCACCACACCAATTTTCGAATGATTTTCGTAAAAAAATATATTCGACCAGGTTTTTCGAACGTTTTTCAACCAATTTCGATTTCGATCTTCGATCCGATTCACTTGGTTGTGACCGGAAATTGATTTCGGTACTGGTTTTCGACCGATTTCGACATTTTCGATTCGGGGGGGGGGGATTTTCGACCGTTCTGGTTTTGTGAACGTTTGCGACCATTTTTGACAGTATAGTCTCGTTTTCGAAATTCATTTCAACCGGATTTATTTTGCAACGTTTTTCGATTCGAATTATTTTGGACTTATATTTCTATCGGTTTGCGACGGAGGAAAATTTATGAGGGTAGGTTCAAACGGGATTTTCGACAGGGTTTTATGTAAATTTTCAACGGATTTTAGTTGTTTGCATTCGTTTTTTGTACGATTTATGCAGGGGGGGGGGACGGGCGGAGGGGGTAAGGGGGGTGGTGGGGGGAGTAGGGGGGCTGGGGGGGGGTTAGGGGGGCGGAGGGGGGGGGGTTGTTTGGGGTGGGGGGTGGTTTTTCGGGGGGGGTCGGGGGGGAATGGGGGGGGTAGTTGGGGGGTACGTTGTGTTGGGCCGGAGGAGGGCGGTGGAGGGGGGGGGAAGGGTCGGTGGCGGGATGGGGGGGTGTATGGGGGGTGTTTGGGGTGTAGGACGGATTACGCGGGGGACATTGGAGTGGTTTATGGGTTCTAACACGTTATAAAAAAAACGGATATTTTTTTTAGATTTAATTTTTTTTATATTAATTATTATTTTTTTTTTATTTTTTAGATTATAACTTTTTGAAAAACGTTTCAAATTAAGTTATTTTATGCGCAGAAGGGAAAAGGGAAAGGAAAAAAAACATTTCAAATGAAGAACAGCGCGCCCCCCCCCCCCCCCCCCACACCCCCCCCACCCACCCCAACCCCTACACACCCCCACACCACCCCCCCAACCCAAAACCCTCCCCAAACAACGATTTCAAAGTTGGTCTGGGAGGAATAAGGGGGGGGAAATCGATCAAAAACGCTATAGGTTATATGATGATGGTGAGTCCATATAATGTTGGAAATGGTTAACCTTTGTGATAATTTAGATATTGTTTAGTTGATGCTCTGTAGCGAATTATTCACATGTTAAATTAAGAGTCGGTCATTTCATAATTATGCCTATAACTTGTGCACATGTTAAATGAAGTGCATAGTTTTGCCTTGAAAATCAAGGTTTTCAAGATCGGGATCCTACCCAGGATCGTTTTTCTCTTTGCAAGATTGAGATCGTAAAGTCAGATCGGGATCGTAAGATCTTATTATAATGTTATTGTCTTAATATTCTTTGTAATATTATACAAATATACAAATTATTATAGGGCAAATTGCATAAAAGTGTACTAAACTTATACTCAATTTCAATTTAATGTACTCAACTTTTTTTCTCAATTTAATTTACCAAACTTTTTTTTGGTTGCAAATGAAGAAAATTAGGAGGTTACCAGGTCACCATCAAATTACCTTCTTCTCCAACATGATTTTCCAGCTAGTGACCTCCACCACTACCGCCTTCGGCAAGCCACAACCACCACCATAACCCACCAACACCACTACCACAACCACCACTATAAAATAATTTAAAAAAGCCTGGTTTGTTAATTAGTTCAATTGAAAAAAGTGATGGGCAAAGATCAGTAAGGAAACAAAAATATATGTAAGAGTTGTTTTAAAATTAAAGAAAACATATTTACTCTTTTAGTAATGACTTATACACATAATGAGTCTTTATATAAAATCAAACTAGTTCATTACTTAAGTGATTAATATATTTTTTGAATAGAAGATGATTACACATACGTATACTCGTATTGATTTCAGGTTACTGTTTTGTTTTGGTATGACATAATTCGAGACCCGACAATTTATCACTTATTTTAAAAGTGGTTATCTAGAACAATCTGACGATTCGAGGAATACCTCCAAGCCAAATTGAGGACTGTTTTTTAAATGAGCACGAGTACAAATACGAGCTCGCTTTGGGTGGTGCCGGCAGTGATCGATTTGGAAGTGGTGGTGGTGGGTCGTCTGAATGCTAGGTTGCCAAAAAATCATGTTGGAGAAGAATGTAACTTGATGGTGACCTGGTAACCTCTTAATTGTATTCATTTGCAACAAAAAAAAGTTGGGTACATTAAATTGAGAAAAAAAGTTGAGTACATTAAATTGAGATTGAGAATAAGTTTAGTACACTTTTATGCAATTTGCCCATTATTATATATCATAAACACAAAATTATATCAATGTTTTATAGAAATGTTATCCTAAATTATGATTATAAAATGTTTAAGAAGATTAACATGTTGTTTTTAAAATTCTATGAAACACAACCTATAAATTTGTAGTTTTTTAGTTTGTGGTTCGAGAAAAGTAAGATCGGATCGGAGTAGATCTTGAGATCCTATGGTCAAGATCGGGATCTTAACAACCATGTTGAAAGTATTTGACTTTGACCATAAGTTACCAAGTTTTGTAACAAAGTCAATAATACTCCATCCGTCCCATTTTTATTGTCCACGTTTCTATTTTGAGATGTCCCAATTTAATTGTTCACTACTAAAAATAGATAGGAAAGTTTGATCAAGTTTATTATATTATCCTTATTTGAAATTATTATTACAAACTTTAAAGAAGAGTTTAATTAATTAACTAAGGGTAAAACTGTCATTCTTTCAAAAAGTAAGAAAGAGAAAACAGTAATAAATGCACTTTTCTTAAACTATGTGTTTTTTTGTCCGGAGACAATAATTTTGGAACGAAAGGAGTAGTTGTTGTGCATCCGTATTTATCATAAGGTTGTTACAAATAAACCAATGCTATAGAGTAAAAAATGGCAATCAATGTCTACCAAATATACTATATACAAAACGCGTCGCAGCGAAGTGCGGACTATCAAGACCTCGTTTTATAATAAAAGTATACATGATGACAAATACTCCCTCCATCCCATTTTTATTGTCCACGTTTTTTTGGGGTGTCCCAATTTAATTGTCCACTACTAAAAATAAATAGAGAAGTTTTATCAAGTTTACTATATTACCCTTGTATGAAATTATTATTACAAACTTTAAAGAAGACTTTTATTAATTAATTAAGGGTAAAACTGTCATTCTGACAAAAAGTAAGAAAGAGAAAAAATGATAAACGCAATTTTTTTAAACTGTTTGTTTTTTGTCGATGGACAATAATTTTGAGATGGAGAGAATACCAAATTATCATGAAATAATAAAATAGTTAATGACGAATTGATGACCGTATCTCATTTCTATAAATGATGAAAGATATTATAGTATCATGAAGTAATAAAATCACTAATAATGAATTAATGACGGTATCACATTTCTATAACCAACATAAATTTTGTCAATCACATTAACTACTCTAATAGAAAAGTAACAATGTTATCTACCATTCTACCAAAAGCATAATTTTTTTTATTATATAAAATGAGTGCTGATATTTATTCATCAATATGTGATATATGTTACTGTAGTTTATAATTGAACGTATATTTAATTAGTTTGTTACATATATTTAAATTCTAGATTGATTATATTATGAATGTCACATTCAGTAAAATCATTTGATTGATCAAATAAGTTTATTTTTTATATTGTATACTTACCATACATAGAATATGTTATATTACGTAGAATATGTTTATTTGTGTTGAAGTCTCAAAATAATTCAAAAATCAATTACATACACGTATTTTTTGTTAATTTTTATGGGAAAAAGACTATGGATTATTGTTGTTGTAAGGATCAATCTGAGTGCTTCGATACTAAAGAACATTGTTCTGAATATTGCAGTGCTCATCGTCGAATTTGTTTTGGACCTCCCAAGATATAGAAATGGCATTATCGAATAAATTATGCATTATTCATTTATTTCAAAACAAACTGGTTTTAGTTTTACATCTTCAAGTGAATTCAATAAATGATAATTAATTGGTGCTTATTTTAAGTTATTTATGATTGTCGTATTGTTCGTCGTTATTAATTCTTTTGCTTCACTCGACCATTTTTTTAAAACATAAAGGTATTCTTTTGGAAGCAATTTATTTAACTTTTCACGTGCTTATATTGTTGTTGTACACATTAATAAGGTATTCACTAAAAATATATGTATTGAGATGAAAACGAAAGTGAATCAATGCAAATTTTGGTAACAAGTTTCTCAAGGTAACTTTCCATCTCCAAATGACGTTCATGACAAAGCGCAACATAATAAACAATAGTCCGATATGTGCATAGTGTTAGTATTGTTGAGATGTGAAATATTGATAATAGCTGAATAGCTAGTATTTGAATGTATGTTTTTTATAGGTTTTATCCTGTTAAATATATTATTTAAAAAAATAGTTTAGTACATAAGATGTGAATGTGTAACATATCTCAACCCGTTATATAGGCACAACTGCATCACAAATGAAAAACAAATAAACTACATTTGACTAAAGATAACAAATTTAAAAGACTATGATCTTTTTTCACATTTCATTTAATCTAACTCTAATCCTTTCACGTTAGGTATCATAATCATTTTTGTACATCCTCCTTGTTCTGGTATATAATCATATTGTTCAATCCGACTCTTACACATATATATTAGTATTGGGGAGCAAAGCGAAATTAATTAAATTGAACGATTTAATTATTAGTCATATAGTTATTTGAATATCCATAATAGTTTATTCGCTCTTGGTAGATTTTTTGCATTATCTGGTACTGACTTGTTGTGATCATTTGTTTTTCTTTTTTTAACTTTTTTGTTTTTTCCGTTGTAATATTCATTTTCACCTTTAGTAATTAAGAGCAAAAAATGTCATGGGCCTGGGTAGTTTGAAGCCTCACATAGGTTTTGAGCTTTATTTTTTCTTTTAACAAACATAATGTTTAACTTGATAATAACTTAATAAGTTTATTTGTGTTGAAGTCTCAAAATAATTCAAAAATCAATTACATACACGTATTTTTTGTTAATTTTTATGGGAAAAAGACTATGGGTGTAAATACTCTACGGGGACTAATAGAAAAGTAACAATGTTATCTACCGTTCTACCAAAAGCATAATTTTTTTATTATATAAAATGAGTGCTGATATTTATTCATCAATATGTGATATATGTTACTATAGTTTATAATTGAACGTGTTAGTACAAAATATGTTATCGGGTGTGAGATGGTTTAAGATTGCTTGTTGGGTCAGGCCGGCAAGCCATCTTCGGGTTGGATCTTGCACCAAACAAAGTAATTTGATGACTTCCTGCACAAGTAAAGGTAAACCGTTAGCCTTACCGTAGGGACGGACCCCGTGCTTAAACCCCGACTTGAGAGTAAGAACACATCTTATCAGAGGTATGTGTGTGTATTGGGAAAGGTGAGAAAGTCCTCATTTGGGGTGTTAGAGACCTCCTTTTATAGGTGACTAATCACATTAAATGCTTATTAATGTAAGATTGAATGCTCACTAATCACATTGAATGCTGATGGGATGTTGACTATTCACATTAAATGCTGATTGGATGTTGACTAATCACATTAAATGCTAATTAATATTGCCATATCCGGGCCAAGGCCAGGGTCTACATATGATTAGTACAGGCCTGTTATACGTACTATACGTCATCAAGTCCCCCAGTCATGTATTATATGGTTCTTGATCATGTTATGCTAGACTTGTGCTTTGTCCAGAGGTATCTTCCTTTTGTTAATTTGGTTAATTGTTAGGTTACCCGTCCTGATGCGAATATTACATTCGTCTTAAGACCAACGGAGGATGTACTCCATGGCTGGGTTAATTGTTAGGTTACCCGTCCTGATGCGAATAGTACATTCGTCTTAAGACGAACGGAGGATGTACTCCGTGGCTCGGTTAATTATTAGGTTACCCGTCCTGATGCGAATATTACATTCGTCTTACGGCCGACGGAGGACGTACTTCCATGGCTGGGTTAATTATTAGGTTACCCATCCTGATGCGAATATGGCATTCGTCTTATGGCCGACGGAGGACATACTTCTGTGGCTGGGTTAATTGTTAGGTTACCCATCTTGATGCTAATATGGCATTCGTCTTACGACCGACGGAGGGCGTACTTCCGTGGCTGGGTTAATTATTAGGTTACCCATCTTGATGCGAATATGGTATTCGTCTTATGGCCGACGGAGGGCGTACTTCCATGGCTGGGTTAATTATTAGGTTACCTATCCTGATGCGAATATGGCATTCGACTTAGAACTGATCTTGCAATGCCTCTTATGTACTTTCCCAACAGGTCGTGGCCCGCGTAACATGAAGCTTACTAGAAAGGTGGGTCCACCATATGTGATATGATTAACCGTGGTCGTGGGTTCGGGTCCCACGGAAGGTGCCAACTTGTTAGTACAAAATATGTTATCGGGTGTGAGATGGTTCAAGATTGCTTGTTGTGTCAGGCCGGCACGCTATCTTCGGGTTGGATCTACCACTAAACAAAGTAATTAGATGACTTCCTTCACAAGTAAAGGTAAACCGTTAACCTTACCGTGTGGACGGACCCCACGATTAGACTTTGGCATGAGAGTAAGAACACATGTTATGAGAGGTATGTGTGTGTATTGGGAAAGGTGAGAAAGTCCTCCTTTTTGGGGTGTCAGAGGACCCCCTTTTATAGGTGACTAAATCCTAATGTCTGATTGCGATGTTGACTAATCACATTTAATTGCTCATTGGATGTTTGGACTTTAAATTCACATTAAATGCTGTTTTATATTGTATAATTCACTTTAATGCTGATTAATGTTTTGACATATTCACATTAATGATGATTAATATTTGTACTAAATCACATTAATTGCTGATTAAGTTGATAATCACATACTAATTCTGATTAGATGTTAACTAATCAACATTAATGCTGATAATGTTTGCCTATACCAGGCCAAGCAGCGGTTCACACATGTGGTTTAGTACAGTACCAGGCACCACGAGGCGTGTATACGTACTATACGTCATGTGAATGAACATATATGTAATTGTTTGTTACATATATTTAATTTTTAGATTGATTATATTAGAATGTCAGATTCAAATAAATAATTCATTTTGATTGATCAAATAAGTTTATTTTTTATATTGTATACTTACCATACATAGAATATGTTATATTACACACATTTTAACATATTAGGAATTGTGACCACGATACGAATATTTTGTTTTGATATTTAACCTTGCTTGTATATATATGTTATTACATTTTCTACATTTAACAAACATAATGTTTAACTTGATAACAACTTAATAAGTCTTATTGTGTTGAAAGTACTCAAAATAATTCAAAAAATCAATTACCTGACATGTATTTTTTGTTAATTTTTATGGGAAAAAGACTATGGATGTAAATACTCCACGGGGTCTAATAGAAAGGTAACAATGTTATCTACCATTCTACCAAAAGCATAATTTTTTATTATATAAAATGAGTGGCAAATATTTAATCATCAATATGTGATATATGTTATATGTGATATATGTTACTGTAATTTATAATTGAACGTATATTTAATTAGTTTGTTACATATATTTAAATTTTAGATTGATTATTTTATGAATGTCACATTCAGTAAAATCATTTGATTGATCAAATAGTTTTTTTTTTATATTGATATAAATAACATTACATAGTATATGTTATATTACAAATTTTTACCATATTAGGAAAAAATTGTGACCAAGTTACCATGTATACGAATATTTTGTTTTGATATTGAACCTTGCTTGTATATATAATATATGTTATTACATTTTCTACATAAATTTCTTTATTGTGATTTAGAGTAAAGAGAAACAATAGTGTGTGAGGATGGAAGCGCAACTTATTGATTTTACTCTAAGGAGGATGATTGTTTACTTCCTTTGTCACTTCGTGATGTGTGTGAGATGGATAGCTTGCAACTTATTGATTTATCTAAGGAGGATGATTGTTTACTTCCTTTGTCACTCGCGGTTCTCTGTCGAAGATGTTTAAACTTTCTTGTTGTAGGTTTTATTTTATTTGTCTAGTTCTGTGTTTGGATGCCTGTGTTCTACAAATCTGTGTTATCATTTATGTTTTGTTGATATTAAAAAAATAAGTAAAAATTATTTATGTTTTGTTGTGCAACTTTATTACATGTTTTGCAGTAGGTTTTGATAACGCTCGATGAATTAAAGTGGCAGAATGAGGACCGAGGGTGGAGGAAAAAGAAGCCCTTTGTGAGTTGAGTAAGCTTTTAGATTGGGAATTTGGTGCTTCTTCACTAGTCAAGGTGATTGTTACATTTTACATGTTTATTTACATTTGTTAGCTCAAAAACTTTTCGCATGTTATTGCTATGCAATTTAAGGTTTTTTTTTGCATATTACTTAAAATATTCACATGTTTTCGCTCCATCATGTTTTGAAATAAATTCGTATGACCGAGACTATCAAGCTGCATCGTTTTTCAAGTACAATAGGCCATTTGATTATGTTCTATGTGTTATTCAATGTAAAGTTGGTTTAAATTATGTGGATCGTTTAAAGGTGTTGACATATGCAGTTTTGGTTTGAACCCTGAAGAGTTGTCTATGATAAATAAACCTTTCCAGAAAACTAGTTGTTCTTGTCAACCATCTTTTAGTTCCCGAAAAGATTTAAAGCCTGATATCCACAAACGATCTACGGTTCTTATAAACCGTCATGGATTGGCACCCAACCAAGTGGTTATGGAACATAGAACCAGAAAAGCTGGTGCAGGTTTGGCTTCAAGACGATAAACGAGTAATATATGTATCTATATAGTTTGAAAATTTGATTTACTGATTTCTTCTCTTTACCAGGATCCACTTTGTCCAGTAGGTCTCAGGGAGACTTTTCGTCTAGATTAACTTCTTTTACAACTTTGAAGACTAAGATGTCAAAGGTTCATCGCTCATATGAATCGCCTTCTGGTGCTTCATCCAAGTGTATTTCAAGAAACATCAAACCGACCATTGTCGACTGTTCCTCGGTCCTGTCTCCATTTTGTCCACTTGTTCTTCTAGTATGAAGAATCTCTGTGACTCACGTAAAGATAGTAATTATGTTGATTTTTTTACATATGCAAGTTTGTTGAATCCTGACGCACTGTTTATGCTGAATATCTTGTTTCTGTACAACTAAACTGAATGAAAAATAATCAAATCGGGTCATCTTCTGGAAAACTGGAATCTAAAAAGACATAATACCACATCGAATCTCTGGTCGGGACTAGACATCATTAGGTAGTCATGATGAGACTTTTGAACGTTGTTTTGTAAAATGTAAATAGAATTGTGTTATCATTCTTCGATTCTCTCCCCCATGAGTCTGATAGATTTTAACTTGTGATGTTTTTTACATAACATTTAACTTGCTGTAATGTAATGGAATGAAAGTCTATTTCTTTAGGTTGGATTAGATATTTTGTTCAGTTGACTTCTTATTCATCAAATTTGGTCCATTTCATGTTTGACTTCTGAGTTGTAAGTACGGAAAATGCTTTCATTCTTGGCAGAACCTCTGAGTTTAAATTATTTATGTGGATGATACTTTATTCTTGTTGAGCATAAAATGGGGAAGAAAGATGGCGAACCTATGTAGAAAACTTTGAAGAAACCTTGGATGATCATGATAGCGATATTGCGAACCCCCCTTCGCAGAGATACTGAGATGTTAATTGAGTGTATTTTGTTCAATAACAAAAACAATGAAATGATGTTAAAAATAAAATCAACAAAAGCTTGTGAACAATAGGAGAACTTTTGAAGAAAAGAGAAAGTTTAATGACGAGTGAACCGAGAAAAAAAGCGATTACAGGTGCAAAGAAAAGTTAAGGCCTTGTAGATTTTGTAAAGTCGAAGGCCAAACGAACATACCAAAACAACTTGTCACTAAATTACAAGGAATGGAAAAAAGAAAGGCGTCACCGGTTACTGATGTTTGAACACATTTTTATTATTCAAATACTTATTTGATGTTTGAACATACTTTTCTGATCCTGTTCAAATACTTATGGTTATGGAATTATTCTTGTTTCATATTTGAGTTCTTTTAGTTACTTACATATTTGAATAAATCCTGTATTTGAATCTCATGAGATTCACTCTGAATCTCATGAGATTCACCCTGAATCTCATGAGATTCATGTTTGAAGGCAGTCTAAACAATTACTTAATTATTTTAATATTTGTTTAATTGTATATTTGTTAATAAAACACAACAAAAAAATTAATAAAAACGTGAACCAAAAAATTTAATAAAAAATTAACCAATGTATTGTGATTGTGATTCTAGCTGAATCTCTTGTGAGTACAGAAGAATCTCTTATGATTCTTCATATGATTCTCTATGAATCATATGAGATCTGTCAGGATCTCATGAGATTCACAAATGAATCTCTGTGATGCGCTGAACAATTATTTTTGAAAAAGTCTGCACAATTACTTAAAAACCAAATAAAAATGATTTTTATTTTAGGGATTCCCAAAAGAAACAGAGTTACTGCAACACAATAATCAGACTACCATAATCAATCATATCAGACTACTCCAAATTGTGCAATCATATAAGACTACAATAATCAATTAGACTACTCCAAATTGTTCTACGAGACTACCACAACAAAAGAAACTAATTTAGTGAAACACAACCAAAAAGTTCTACCATAATCAAACTACCGACAATGTAACACAACGATTATCAATTGTCTATGCGATCACTCTCCTCCCTATTCTTAATTGCATCAATGATTATCGATATCTTTTCAGAAGGACCTTTTTTGTCAAACTCCTTTGCAAATTCAACCATCTTCTCGGACTTCAAATTGATCTCATGCAACAATATCTTCGTGGAAAACTTAAATCTAAGTCGCCTCAGGATATCAAGCTACAATTGCGACTCGATAGGAAGCCCACAATCAAAATCAGAAGCAGGTTCATCGTTAAAATTTTCCATATGTAGCATGGTGAAAATTCCTCAATCAAAAAAATTCTTCTTAGTCTTCCACTTCAACTTTGGGATTGTGTGCTTCACTCTAGCAACCATAGCAGCCTAGGGTGACCATACAGCTTCAAATGCTGAGAAAATAACTTTTTCTACACCAAAAAGAATAAAAAAAATATGATATTGTTTTAGACTGCCTTCAAACATGAATCACATGAGATTCAAAAATTAATCTCATGAGATCGTTTCTGATCTCATGAGATCCACTCTGAATCTTATGAGATTCACTCTGAATCTTATGAGATTCACTCTGAATCTTATGAGATTCACTGTGAATCTTATGAGATTCACTGTGAATCTTATGAGATTCACTGTGAATCTCATGAGATTCATTCTGAATCTCATGTGATTCACTCTGAATCTCATGAGATTCAAATGTGATATTCTGTGAAAAAAGAATTAAATGGAGCTGATAAAATACTAACAAGAAGATTACAAACATCTTTATATTTTGAATCATAAGTTCTCGGACTGTTATCAAGTATGGTCATCGTGGTTGTTTTGGTAAGACTGAAGACAACCACATAAAAATGATGGGAGTTGTAAATTGGAAAAAATCCCTGTTTTAAATAAAACAAAAACTTAATGTAATAGATAAATGTAAAAACAAAAAGGTGCAATTTTAGAATAAAAAAATTACCAAGTCGATTCCTTCAAGACCCCTACCACCTTCATTGCCGTTAAACTGAGCATTTACTTGATCAGAAATTTTTTTCCATTTCTCGTCAAAAGAAGTAAAGGTTCCATCCAACATAGATTATGTCTGTATTATATATCATATTAAGTATCATCATAAAACAAAATACTTTTATAAAAAAAATTATAAATTTGTAATACTTACGATACAACCAGTTGGGAAAAAGTGTCTTGATTAGGAATCAGCAGCTCAAAAACGCTCTTTATAATTAAGAATGGCACCTCAACAGTCTATTACTTTCGCATCAAGCCACAAACCGGGTGATAAAGTTTCCAGATTCAAACGAATTCCATATAGAATGAACTTCTCAAAATGTGCTTCAAATAACATTTCACAATAGAAAAAAAATGATGAATAGTGTAAATATATAAACGAATACTAAACAAAATCTCATGTGATTCAGAGTGAAATCTCATGAGATTCACTTTGAATCTCATGTGATTTCAAAGTGAATCTCATGAGATTCAGAGTGAATCTCATGAGATTTAAAGTGAATCTCATGATATTCAAAGTGAATCTCATGTGATTCCAAACAAGAATCACCCTGAATCATCACAAAAATTAAACAAAAAAATAATTTTAAAGTGAATCTCATGAGATTTAAAGTGAATCTCATGTGATTCCAAACAAAAATCACCGTGAATCATCACAAAAATTAAACAAAAAAATAATTTTATTAATGCTCATTAATGTTTACTAATCACATTAATGCTGATTGGATGTTAACTAATCACATTATTGCTGATTAATGTTGCACATTTCCAGCCAAGGCCAGGGGTCCACATGTTGGTAGTATAGTCCAGGCCCAGGTGGCTGTATCCGTACTATACGTCTCAGAACGTAAAAATAATTAGTTTGTTACCATATAATTTAAATTTTAGGTTGATTCATATATGAATGTCAGACTTCAAATAAAATTCATTTGATCTGTTCAAATAAGTTTATTTTTTATATTGTATACTTACCATATATAGAATATGTTATATTAGACACATTTTACCATATTAGGAAAAAATTGTGACCAAGTTACCATGTATACGAATATTTTGTTTTGATATTGAACCTTGCTTGTATATATAATATATGTTATTACATTTTCTACATAAATTTCTTTATTGTGGATTTGAGTACAAGTGAAACAATAGTGTGTGAGATGGATCGCTGCCAAACTTATGATTTATTCTAAGGAGGATGATTTGTTTGCTTCCTTTGGTCACTTCGTGTTATGAGTGAGCATGGAATAGCTTGAACTTATTATTTATCATATAGGAGGATGATTGTTACTTCCTTGTCACTTCGTGACTTGTCGAAGATGTTAAACTTTCATGTGCAGGTTTTATTTCTATTTTGTTGTTCTGTGTTTGGTTGCCTGTTGTTCTACAAATCTGTGTTATCATTTATGTTTTGTTGATATTAAAAAAATAAGTAAAAATTATTTATGTTTTGTTGTGGAACTTTTTTTACATCTGTTTTGTAGAGGTTTTGATATGCGTCGATGATTAAAGTGCAAAATAGGGCGGTGGAGGGAAAGAAGCCTAAGTGAGTTGCGTAAAAGCTTAGATTGGAATAGTGCTTTCTTCACTAGTCAAGGTGATTGTTACATTTTACATGTTTGTTTTACATTTGTTAGCTCACAAACTTTTCGCATGCTGTTGCTATGCAATTTAAGGTTTTTTTTTGCATATTACTTAAAACATTCACATGTTTTCGCTCCATCATGTTTTGATTGAAATATCAAAAAATCGTATGAACGAGGATGTCAAGCTACATCGTTTTTTCAAGTACAATGGGCCATTGATTTGGTTATGTATTCAATGTATAGTTGGTAAAAATATGTGGATGTTAAAGGTGTTGACATTTGCAGGTTTGTTGATCCCTGGAAGGTTGTTATGATAATAAACTTTCCAGAAAATCCTAGTTGTTCTTGTCAACCATCTTTTAGTTCCCGAAAAGATTTAAAGCCTGATATCCACAAACGATCTACGGTTCCTATAAACGTCATGGATTGGCACACAATTCAAGTGGTTTATGGAAATAGAAAACAGAAAATGCCTGGAGAGGTTTGGCTCAAATCGATTAAACGAGTTAACATATGTATCATATTAGTTTGCAAATTTGATTTAATGATTTCTGTCTCTTTACCAGCAATCCATTTGTCCTGCTAGGTCTCAGGGAGACTTTTCGTCTAGATAAACTTCTTTTACAACTTTGGAGACTAAGATGTCAAAGGTTCCATTCGCTCATATGAATCGCCTTCTGGTGCTTCATCCAAGTGTATTTTCAAAAGAAACTCATCAAATCAAAGAAAACATCAAACTACGGACCATTGTCGAAAGTTTCTCGGTCCTATCTCCATTGTCCATCACACTTTTTCTTCTAGACATCTCCTTCTAGAAGTTTTCACAATGCCAACGTCACCCTCAGATTTCACACATGCACGTCAAAAGGTTCATTGCTCAAATGAAGTCGCATTCTGGTGCTTCTCCATGTGTATTTCAAGAAACATCAAATCAAGAAACATCAAACCAACCATTGTCGACCGATTTTTTTTTTCCTCCTCCCTCGGTCGGTCACCATTGTCGTCTACTTGTTCTTCTAGCACATTTCCTTCTAGAAGTTTTCACAATGCCACGTCACCCTCAGATTTTCAAACACCTCGTTGTGATGCGGCAAGACCACCAATAAGAAAGATCAAATGTTTAGGTCTTCGAATGCCATATCCAAATACTGGTCCCTTTGATGAGGTATTTCATGTCAATTCTGGCCTCTTTTTTCTTTTTAATAGACGCTAATTGAACTTACTAATATATTATTTTCTTAACTCGTTGCTCACAGGCACAAGCGGTAAGTAAAGGTAGTATGCACAAGTTAAACCAAATTGAGGCATCTACTCTTTGTATTTCCGCCGAGAATTGTTTAAAAGTTAAAAAGTTACTCAGTAGGGGAACATGTGGAGAAATGTCGGTTTTGCTTGGTGTAGCAAGCCAAAGAGAAAATGGGCTAACACAATGAGATGTTGAGGGACAGAATGAACCATGAGCGATAAGAGTCTGAAATCATCGATAGTAGTTCAGTTTAAGGCAAAGTATGATGAATATAGAGATTACGCACGTGGATAGTGATCAGTGCTCATTACAGGAGAGCCAACACAGGCGGAATTGTGTAGTTATGAAGACAATAGTGAATGGTTTTAAGCAGTCACATTGAGAGCATTGGTCTACGACAGGGTATTTCTGCCAAATGGTCACAAAGGTCCAAGGTGCAGTTGCGCAAAAGCTGTGGGACCTTTTTTGGAGTCAAGCCTGGACCAAGTTTTTAGGTAGAAGCTTAAGATTGGGACAGTGCTTCATCACCGGTGCACGTAGGGAATCGTTTGCCAGCCTTTACGGAGTCTGTTTAGTTTTTTGGTTTTCTGTTTTCTTAAACTCATCGTTCACAGAAACAATCATAAAAATTAAAAAAATATATATATGTTTTCTAAATTAAATTATTACTATATCAACATAATTCTATGAATAAATCGAAGTATGGGTTGTGCTATGCATTAAAAGTATCGGCAAGGCATTTTTCAGCCCGCTTGATCCATTCAGCACATACGACAGGTCCCCTTCTTAAAAAAATTATCCTTAAACCTGTATGAGATTAGAAACGACCCAAATCGACTTAATCAAAAGTTTGTGGGCTGAAATGGCTCCTGAATCTTGCTTTAACGTGCAACATTTTTACTTATTGCACAAGTTTTCATAGAACTCTGTGCTCACTGGAGCTTTGCAAATTATAGCAATTGTATTAATTCATTTGATTCCATATGTCAAGATGCATTTCTTTTTCTAGCATGAAAGACTGTTTCGTTCTTTGGTTCATGTAATAATGGTATAGATTTAAATGCTTTTTGATATATTCAGGTCTATTAACCAATGAAGAGATGACTCTCATTAATAAAGGCTTCGCGGAAGCAAATTCCAATCAACCATCTTATGGAACTCAAAACGATGGGCGGCCACACCAAGTTTTTGGTCAGAACCAGACATTATCAGATAGTGATGGCTTTCATCTGGAGACTTTAGAGAGTGATCTACCCAAATATGTAAACACTGATATCCACATTAAGAACAAGGCAAATAAGGGGCTAAAAGATGACATTGCTACAGATCACAGCAAAGCTACGATAGACAAAGAGAAAAGGCAAGATGGCTGTAAAAACCAAGAGGAGTCAAGAAGATTGACCTTGCGTAAAAGCTTAGATTGGGATTGTGCCTTTCTTCCTAGTGCAGGTAATTTTTTATGTCTAATATACCATTCTATTACAAAGGTTTCTATTTTACATCTGTTATCCAAGAAAACGAAACAAAATCATGATTTCTTAGTTCTGGAGGCAAGATCCTGTTGCGTCATGGAGTGATCTCGAGTTTAATAATTTTTTTAGTTTAGAAATTTAATTTTTGAATTTAGATAAATATCTCTTACATTGGACAGATATTAACACGTCTTCTGAAAACTCGCTCCTACAATCTTTGTAATTCTCAATTAAGGGAGAAGTAATTTTTATAGAGTTGAATCTTGGAAACTAGTTCATTAGATCCCAAATTTCTTAAATTTTGCGCTGTAAATTTAGTTCATGTAAATATTGTAAATATGAGAATGGTTTTTTCAACATACTCAGGTTTGTTGAGTTTTGAAGAATTATCTTTGATAAATAGAGGCTTCAAGACAGCTGATCCCATTCAATCAATTTCCAGAGCTTGCAAACATATACAAACACATATAGGTTCTCATCAGGATCAGACATCTTCGAAGAGTGGTGACCTTCCTCTTGGGGCTTTAGAAGCCGAGCTCTTCAAAGATGTAAAACCTGATATCCACAAACTCAACAAAAAATCTAATGTATGTAAAACAGCTTCTTTTACTTCGTCTACAACAGAAAATAACCCAAAGGTTCATCACTCAGTTGAATCTACGTCTAGTTGTTTATCCAAACGCACAAGAAGGAAAATAAATTACAGAAACACAAAACCGACTACCATTTCTTCTGGCACATCTCCTGCTAGTCCTTTCCACGTTGCCATATCGGAGTCAGATTTTCAGTCTCCTCCGCACCCACCTTGTCATAATTTTGGAGAAAGAAAGTTTAAGAAACAATGTCCACAAGATTCTCAATAGGAAACATCACGCCTTCGGGCCTTAGAATGCCATCTCCAAGGATCGGATTCTTTGATGAGGTTTACATGCAATTCTTGTTTCTGTAGGTTTCCATTTAGCTAATCACTATATGAACTCTCCTAAAACTATTTTTTTTCTTGGCTTTATACTAGCAGGAGCAACCCTTGCAGCTGAATAATAAAGAAGTTGTATGCTATATTAAAGGAATTTCCAATATCAAGGAATGAGTTCCTGAATTATAAGGGGTTTAACATCCCCTCTTCACTGGTGCAGGTAATTGTTCATTTCTGGATGAGATATTTATTCTAGAGAATCTTAAGTAATAGGCGAATAGCTACTTATATGTTTAATGCTCTAAAAACTATGCAATCTTTCAACTGTTGCAAATTTTTTTTGAGAGATAAGTTTTTCTTTATGAGGCTCAATGTCGAAATATCACTTGTATTCGTTTCTAAAGTCGCTGCATTTATTTTCTAGTATGAAGAATCTCTCTGACTCACGTAAAGATAGTAATTATGTTGATTTTTTTACATATGCAAGTTTGTTGAATCCTGACGCACTGTTTATGCTGAATATCTTGTTTCTGGCACAACTAAAATGAATGAGAAATAATCAAATGGAGTAATCTTTGGATAACTGGGTCAAATAAGGACATTATAACCACATCGAATCTATGGTCGGGACTAGAACATCATTAGGTAGTAATGATGGGAGACATTTGAACGTTGTTTGTAAATTGTAATAGAAATTGTGTTATCATTCTTCGATTCTCTCCCCCATGAGTCTGATAGATTTTAACATGTGATGTTTTTTACATAACATTTAACTTGCTGTAATTGCTGTAATGTAATGGAATGAAAGTCTATTTCTTTAGGTTGGATTAGATATTTTGTTCAGTTGACTTCTTATTCATCAAATTTGGTCCATTTCATGTTTGACTTCTGAGTTGTAAGTACGGAAAATGCTTTCATTCTTGTCAGAACCTCTGAGTTTAAATTATTTATGTTGGTGTTACGACATGATCTCATTTGAAACCAACTCTTTTATGTCCTAATTCACCTTTTCACCCACTTTGACCCGCTGAAGGCTTGTGCTTTAGCCGCTGTTTGACCCACTATGAATCTCAGTTAACATGACTATCTGATAATGACTTTAGTTTTTTTTAATGTGGTTTGTTTAGACATATCATACCATTTGGTTGGGAAGCAAATGAGTTGTCTGATAAGACACCAAAGCTTTGTCCTCCCCATTGCCAAGTATATTTCGACTTGACTTTTAATGAAAGAAAGTATGGTTGGCTTAGCCACATACTTCAAGGGTGATTCAGTGAAGATTTAGTTTGTCAAAACTTTGTAGTATAAAGCCATGGAGCATTTAAAATTTTAGGAGATGGTCAAGAGTTCAAAATCTACAAGCTGAGGGTGGACGGTTGAAGTGACATCTGTGCCATTGCTCAAGCCGAGTCTTTGTGTTACAAGCTTCTTGGCGGCCTTGTTGTTCGTAGGTTTATAAACGTATATGATTTCTGTCATTACTTATAGCAGTTTGAGGTTTGAAATGACTACTGAATTTTGTGACTTTTTTGCTATAGGTTGTATAAATATAGCTGCTAACAAGACATAAATGTTAGTCAGTAACAAAAATTTAAAAGAAATGCCTAAGATAATCAACTTTATTATTGAAAAATACAGTTAACTTTCTTGCTATAGGTTATATGATGATGGTGAGTCCATATAATGTTGGAAATGGTTAACCTTTGTGATAATTTAGATATTGTTTAGTTGATGCTCTGTAGCGAATTACTCTCATGTTAAATTAAGAGTCGGTCATTTCATAATTTTGCCTATAACTTGTGCACTTGTTAAATGAAGTGCATAGTTTTGCCTTGAAAATCAAGGTTTTCAAGATCGGGATCCTACCCAGGATCGTTTTTCTCTTTGCAAGATTAAGATCGTAAAGTCAGATCGGGATCGTAAGATCTTATTATAATTTTATTGTCTTAATATTCTTTGTAATATTATATAAATATACAAATTATTATTGGGCAAATTGCATAAAAGTGTACTAAACTTATACTCAATTTCAATTTAATGTACTCAACTTTTTTTCTCAATTTAATTTACCAAACTTTTTTTTGGTTGCAAATGAAGAAAATTAGGAGGTTACCATCAAATTACCTTCTTCTCCAACATGATTTTCCAGCTAGTGAACTCCACCACTACCGCCTTCGGCAAGCCACAACCACCACCATAACCCACCAACACCACTACCACAACCACCACTATAAAATAATTTAAAAAAGCCTGATTTGTTAATTAGTTCAATTGAAAAAAGTGATGGGCAAAGTTCAGTAAGGAAACAAAAGTATATGTAAGAGTTGTTTTAAAATTAAAGAAAATATATTTACTCTTTTAGTAATGACTTATACACATAATGAGTCTTTATATAAAATCAAACTAGTTCATTACTTAAGTGATTAATATATTTTTTGAATAGAAGATGATTACACATACGTATACTCGTATTGATTTCAGGTTACTGGTTTGTTTTGGTATGACATAATTCGAGACCCGAAAATTTATCACTTATTTTAAAAGTGGTTATCTAGAACAATCTGACGATTTGAGGAATACCTCCAAGCCAAATACAGGACTGTTTTTGAAATGAGCACGAGTACAAATACCAGCTCTCTTTGGGTGGTGCCGACAGTGATCGATTTGGAGGTGGTCGTCTGAATGCTAGGTTGCCGAAAAATCATGTTGGAGAAGAATGTAACTTGATGGTGACCTGGTAACCTCTTAATTGTCTTCATTTGCAACAAAAAAAAAGTTGGGTACATTAAATTGAGAAAAAAAAGTTGAGTACATTAAGTTAAGATTGAGTATAAGTTTATTACACTTTTATTCAATTTGCCCATTATTATATATCATAAACACAAAATTATATCAATGTTTTATAGAAATGTTGTCCTAAATTATGATTATAAAATATTTAAGAAGATTAACATGTTGTTTTTAAAATTCTATGAAACACAACCTATATAAATTTGTAGTTTTTTAGTTTGTGGTTTGAGAAAAGTAAGATCGGATCATGAGGTAGATTTAAGATCCTTGATAATTGGTCAGATGGGATCTCTATAAATTTTAAGCATTGTTAAAATATCTTATGTAGGATCCGGATCATTTTTGCTTTGCAGTATCGTAAAATCGTAAGATCTTAAGTTCACGATCGGGATCTTAACAACCATGTTGAAAGTATTTGACTTTGACCATAAGTTACCAAGTTTTGTAACAAAGTCAATAATACTCCATCAATCCCATTTTTATTGTCCACGTTTCTATTTTGAGATGTCCCAATTTAATTGTTCACTTCTAAAAATAGATAGGAAAGTTTGATCAAGTTTATTATATTATCCTTATTTGAAATTATTATTACATACTTTAAAGAAGAGTTTAATTAATTAACTAAGGGTTTTTATAATGTCATTTCTTTCAAAAGTAAAGAAGAGGTAACATAATAAATGCACTTTTCTTTAACTTGTGTTTTTTTGTCCGAGACAATAATTTTGTGGAACGAATGGAGTAGTTGTGTGCATCCGCTACTTTCATCATAAGGTTGTTCCAAATGACCAATGCATAGAGTTATAAAAATTGCAAATCATTGTCTACAAATATACTTTATCAAAAACGTCGCAGTGAAAGTGCGGACTATCAAGACCTAGTTTTATAATAAAAAGTATAACATGATGACAAATAATTCCCTCCATCAATTTTTATTGTCCACGTTTTTTTGGGGTGTCCCAATTTAATTGTCCACTACTAAAAATAAATATAGAAGTTTTATCAAGTTTACTATATTACCCTTGTTTGAAATTATTATTACAAACTTTAAAATTGTCCACATTTTTTTGGGGCGTCCCAATTTAATTGTCCACTACTAAAAATAAATAGAGAAGTTTTATCAAGTTTACTATATTACCCTTGTATGAAATTATTATTACAAACTTTAAAGAAGACTTTTATTAATTAATTAAGGGTAAAACTATCATGAAATAATAAAATAGTTAATGACGAATTGATGACCGTATCTCATTTCTATAAATGATGAAAGATATTATAGTATCATGAAGTAATAAAATCACTAATAATGAATTAATGACGGTATCACATTTCTATAACCAACATAAATTTTGTCAATCACATTAACTACTTAACTAAACAAGAACCATGCCTAAATTTATAAATATCAATGTCATTTTTATCTTTCAGCATATACTTTCACACTTCTTTCCATGGCCAAGCTTATGAAAACATATGTCATTGTGTTATGCTTAGTGATTTTAACATTGGTCGTCGGTCTAGATTGTAAGTTTTATTTTTTCTAACATTTTTCATCCACGATGAATATATATGATGTTTTGACTCTTTTACTTCTCACTTGATTTATATCTTGTCATCGTTAATGTAGGCGCGAGAGTTGTGAGCACCAAGAGACACGAAGATAGTATCTCAACCTTGCGAAATGAAAAGCTAGGATCTGTTATTTGCAATTACTATGACAGGCCGGCTAATAGAAAAGTAACAATGTTATCTACCATTCTACCAAAAGCATAATTTTTTTATTATATAAAATGAGTGCTCATATTTATTCATCAATATGCGATATGAGAAAAGTTCATTTGCATACCACTTTCTCCTCACATACCAAGGGACAAATCTCCACCATCCATTTGAGTTTGATCTAATGGTGAGGATTAATCTAAGATTTAACTTATATAAATAAGATATTACTTTTAAATCAATAAAACAAACAACAAAAAAAAATAATAATATAATAAAAATTTTTATTATAATCTAAACTTAAAGTATATAAATTATTTTAATAAAAAAATATACTAAAGAGTTAATATGTGATATATGTTTACGGTTATAATTGAACGTATATTTTAATTTAGTTGGTTAATATATTTAATATTTTTAGAATTGATTTTATATTATGAAGGTCAGATTTCAGTGAAAATCATTTGAGTTGATTAAAATTAGCTTCTTTTATATTTGGGGTAGTAGTATAGTTTTATATTTTATACATTTTCAAAATTATTGGTTTTAAACTGATAATTATCTTAATTAAGTTTATTTGTGTTGAAGTATTATATAGTCTCAAAATATTCAAAAATATATTACTTTAAACGTATTTTTTGTTAATTTTTATGGGTATAAAAAAAAAAAAAATAGTATGTATGGATGTTAAAGACGACTATATGGGGGCGGAGTTGTGGGTTTCGGATGGGGAGAGAAAATTAGAGAAAGAGAGGCACTAACGTATGTAAATCTGCCTATTTTAAGGTGGTGTTTTTTTTTTTTTTTTTTTTTTTTTCTTTATTTTTTTTTTTTATTTTTTTTTTTTTTTGTTTTTTTTTTTTTTTTTTTTTTTTCACTTTTTTTTTTTTTTTTTAATTTTTTCTTTTTTTTTTTTTTTTTCTTTTTTTTATCTTTTTTTTTTTTTGATTATTTCTTTTTCATCTCCCTTTTTTTTTTTTTTTTTTTCTTTTTTTTTTTTTTTTTTTTTTTTTTTTTCCTTCTCCCTTCCATTACCGTTATTTATTTGTTTTTGTCTGTTGAGAGGTGAGGAAAAAAGAGATTGATGATAGCAGATCTCCTTTCATTTATTTGACCCGTGGGTATTTTACATCCATAGTCTTTGTTCCATAAAATTAACAATAAATACGTGTATGTATTGATTTTTGATTTAGTTTGTGACTTCACACAATAACTTATTAAGTTTTTATCAAAGTTCAAACATTATGTTTGGTTAAATTGTAGAAAATTTATAATATATCTACTACATATACTAAAGGAGCTTATTTGATCAATCAAATGATTTTACTGAATCTGACATTCATAATATAATCAATCTAAAATTTAAATATATGTAACAAACTAATTAAATATACGTTCAATTATAAACCGTAACATATATCACATATTACTTTTCTATTAGAGTAGTTAATGTGATTGACAAAATTTATGTTGGTTATAGAATGATTCTGTTTCAGATTACACTTACTATATATATTTTATATTTTATTATATATTATATATATTTTAAGGTGTGGTTTGGTCGGATCAGTCATCAATTCGTCATTAACTATTTTATTATTTCATGATAATTTGGTATTCTCTCCGTTTTAAAATTATTGTCCATCGACAAAAAACACACACTTTAAAAAAAATTGCATTTATTATTTTTTTCTCTTTCTTACTTTTTGTCAAGTTTTACTCTTAATTAATTAATAAAAGTCTTCTTTAAAGTTTGTAATAATAATTTCATACAAGGGTAATATTGTAAACTTGATAAAATTTCTCTATTTATTTTTAGTAGTGGACAATTAAATTGGGACACCTAAAAAAACGTGGACAATAAAAATGGGATGGAGGGAGTATTTGTCATCATGTCTACTTTTATTATAAAACGAGGTCTTGATAGTCCGCACTTCGCTGCGACGCGTTTTGTATATAGTATATTTGGTAGACATTGATTGCCATTTTTTACTCTATAGCATTGGTTTATTTGTAACAACCTTATGGTAAATAAGGATGCACAACAACTACTCCTTTCGTTCGAAAATTATTGTCTCCAGACAAAAAAACACATAGTTTAAGAAAAATGCATTTATTACTGTTTTCTCTTTTTTACTTTTTGAAAAAATGACAGTTTTATCCATAGTTAATTAATTAAACTCTTCTTTAAAGTTTGTAATAATAATTTCAAATAAGGATAATATAATAAACTTGATCAAACTTTCCTATCTATTTTTAGTAGTGAACAATTAAATTGGGACATCTCAAAATAGAAACGTGGACAATAAAAATGGGACGGATGGAGTATTATTGACTTTGTTACAAAACTTGGTAACTTATGGTCAAAGTCAAATACTTTCAACATGGTTGTTAAGATCCCGATCCTGAACTTAAGATCATACGATTTTACGATACTGCAAAGCAAAAATGATCTGGATCCTACATATGATCTTTACATGCTTAAGATCTTATAGGATCCCGATCTTGACCATAGGATCTCAAGATCTACTCCGATCCGATCTTACTTTTCTCGAACCACAAACTAAAAAACTACAAATTTATAGGTTGTGTTTCATAGAATTTTAAAAACAACATGTTAATCTTCTTAAACATTTTATAATCATAATTTAGGACAACATTTCTATAAAACATTGATATAATTTTGTGTTTATAATATATAATAATGAGCAAATTGCATAAAAGTGTACTAAACTTATACTCAATCTCAATTTAATGTACTTAACTTTTTTTTCTCAATTTAATGTACACAATTTTTTTTTGCAAATGAAGACAATTAAGAGATTACCAGGTCACCATCAAGTTACATTCTTCTCCAACATGATTTTTCGACAACCTAGCATTCAGACGACCCACCACCACCACCTCCAAATCGATCACTGCCGGCACCACCCAAAGCGAGCTGGTATTTGTACTCGTGCTCATTTAAAAAATAGTCCTCTATTTAGCTTGGAGGTATTCCTCAGAACGTCAGATTGTTCTAGATAAACACTTTTAAAATAAGTGATAAATTGTCGGGTCTCGAATTATGTCATACCAAAACAAAACAGTAACCTGAAATCAATACGACTATACGTATGTTTAATCATCTTCTATTCAAAAAATATATTAATCACTTAAGTAATGAACTAGTTTGATTTTATATAAAGACTCATTATGTGTATAAGTCATTACTAAAAGAGTAAATATGTTTTCTTTAATTTTAAAACAACTCTTACATATATATTTTTTTCCTTACTGAGCATTGCCCATCACTTTTTTCAATTGAACTAATTAACAAACCAGGCTTTTTTTAATTATTTTATAGTGGTGGTTGTGGTAGTGGTGTTGGTGGGTTATGGTGGTGGTTGTGGCTTGCCGAAGGCGGTAGTGGTGGAGGTCACTAGCTGGAAAATCATGTTGGAGAAGAAGGTAATTTGATGGTGACCTCGTAACCTCCTAATTTTCTTCATTTGCAACCAAAAAAATTTTGGTACATTAAATTGAGAAAAAAAGTTGAGTACATTAAATTGAAATTGAGTATAAGTTTAGTACACTTTTATGCAATTTTCCCTATAATAATTTGTATATTTGTATAATATTACAAAGAATATTAAGACAATAACATTATAATAAGATCTTACGATCCCGATCTGACTTTACGATCTCAATCTTGTAAAGAGAAAAACGATCCTGGGTAGGATCCCGATCTTGAAAACCTTGATTTTTAAGGCAAAACTATGCACTTCATTTAACATGTGCACAAGTTATAGGCATAACGAGTTGGATCAGAGCCCGCGCGTTGCGGCGGGGCAACTTCTTTCTGCAAGAAATATTTACATACAACATTTCAAAAGATAGTTTTCGTGTTGCCATAGCAAGCACACGATTACAGTCAAAAGCATGTTTTTCGTATCATGACTACTGATCTACTATACCATTTGTCACTTAGTTGCAGCTTCTTTAGTGGCTTTTACAGTAGGTAAAGTTTTTCTTCACCCGTCGTGCTTCATTTTCTTGATACCTATACTTTCGTCGTTGACAGTTGTTTTCCTTTCGAACAGTGCTTTTCTTGTGGTCTTCTTTGGTGCTTCAATCGTTGAATTGTCCTTGTCTGCAAAGGTGTGTTATCTTGCAGAGGTGATTGGTTCAGTCGGGCCTTTTAGAAGTATGTGCTTCCTATATCAAAGTGGAATTGAAATCTCAGCTTGTAGATTTTGAACTCTTGACCATCTCCTAAAATTTTAAATGCTCCATGGCTTTATACTAAAAGTTTTGCCAAACTAAATCTTCACTGAATCACCCTTGAAGTATGTGGCTAAGCCAACCATACTTTCTATCATGAAAAGCCAAGTCGAAATATACTTGGCGATGGGGAGGACAAAACTTTGGTGGCTTATCAGACAACTCATTTGCTTCCCAACCAAATGGTATGATATGTCTAAACAAACCACATTAAAAAAAAACTAAAGTTATTATGAGATAGTCATGTTAACTATTCATAGTGGGTCAAACAGCGGCTAAAGCACATACCTTCGGCGGGTCAAAGTGGGTGAAAAGGTGAAGTCCTCGCCCATTCAGATGAATTAGGACATAAAAGAGTTGGTTTCAAATGAGATCATGTCGTAACACCAACATAAATAATTTAAACTCAGAGGTTCTGCCAAGAATGAAAGCATTTTCCGTACTTACAACTCAGAAGTCAAACATGAAATGGACCAAATTTGATGAATAAGAAGTCAACAGAACAAAATATGTAATCCAACCTAAAGAAATAGACTTTCATTCCATTACATTACAGCAAGTTAAAATCTATCAGACTCATGGGGGAGAGAATCGAAGAATGATAACACAATTCTATTTACATTTTACCAAACAACGTTTAAAAGTCTCATCATGACTACCTAATGATGTCTAGTCCCGATCAAAGATTCGATGTGGTATTATGTCTTTTTTGATTCCAGTTTTCCAGAAGATAACCCGATTTGATTATTTTTCATTCAATTTAGTTTTACAGAAACAAGATATTCAGCATAAACAGTGCGTCAGGATTCAACAAACCTGCATATGTAAAAAAATCAACATAATTACTATATTTACGTGCGTCACAGAGATTCTTCATACTAGAAAATAAATGCAGCGACTTTAGAAACAAATACAAGTGATATTTCGACATTGAGCCTCATAAAGAAAAACTTATCTCTCAAAAAAAAATTTGCAACAGTTGAAAGATTGCATAGTTTTTAGAACATTAAACATATAAGTAGCTATTCGCCTATTACTTAAGATTCTCTAGAATAAATATCTCATCCAGAAATGAACAATTACCTGCACCAGTGAAGAGGGAACCATCCCGTACACTTTATTCAGGAAACTCAGTCTTCGCTCCAGATATTGAAATTCATTAAATATTTGCATACTCTCTTTATTATTCAGCTGCAAGGGTTGCTCCTGCTAGTATAAAGCCAAGAAAAAAAATAGTTTTAGGAGAGTTCATATAGTGATTAGCTAAATGGAAACCTACAGAAACAAGAATTGCATGTAAACCTCATCAAAGAATCCGATCCTTGGAGATGGCATTCTAAGGCCTGAAGGCGTGATGTTTCCTATTGAGAATCTTGTGGAACATTGTTTCTTAAACTTTCTTTCTCCAAAATTATGACAAGGTGGGTGCGGAGGAGACTGAAAATCTGACTCCGATATGGCAACGTGGAAATGACTAGCAGGAGATGTGCCAGAAGAAATGGTAGTCGGTTTTGTGTTTCTGTAATTTATTTTCCTTC
>BQNB010087588.1:0-27885 GCA_026074375.1 Tanacetum coccineum | reverse complement strand
TATAAACAAATAGTGACAAATTCATTTTTGTATTGTTTAACATAAACACATTTATCACATTCATTTATTTAAAAGCCGTTTGATAAGAGAGTGTTATCAAACTTTTCATGCCATTGTTTTGGATCTTGTTTAAGGCCGTAAATAGATTTAACCAATTTAAAAACCTTATGCTCTTGACCTTTGACAACAAACCCCTCGGGTTGTTGCATATAGATTTCTTTATCTAATTCACCATTTAAGAACGCAGTCTTTACATCCATTTGATGTATAATCAGATTGTGAATTATTGCTATGACAATCAATGTTCTTATAGAGGTTATCCTTGTAACCGGTGAATAAGTATCAAAGAAATCTTGACCTTATTTTTGACAATATATTTTGGCTACTAAACGAGCCTTATACTTCTCTATGGTACCATCAGGTCTTAGTTTCTTTTTGAAGATCCACTTATGGCCTATTGGTTTATGTCTCGAAGTCAGATAAACCAATTCTCATGTATTGTTATGCACAATTGAGTCTATTTCACTATGAATAGCCTCTTTCCAATAAGGTGTTTCTGATGATTCCATAGCAGCCTTATATGTTTGTGGTTCTTCATTAACAATATACGTCATATAATCAGGTCCAAAGTCTTTAGTGACTTTTGCACGCTTACTTCTTCTTGGTTCGACATTCTCCTGTGGAACCTCAAAATTGTTGTCTGTTTCATCTTGAGACAATTGATCATTCATTACTCTTTTTCTTAGATTTAAGATTTGTTTCTCTTTATCCTTATAAGGAAAGATATTCTTAAAGAAATTTGCTTCAACAGATTCTATAATTGTGTTGTTGCTTATGTCCTCTACATTGGATTTGTAAACCAGGAACCTATAAGCAGCACTATTCTATGCTTGACCAAGATAAACACAATCAACTATTTTTTATCCAAGTTTTGTCCTTTTTGGTAAAGGTATTTGAACCTTTGTCAAACAACCCCACACTTTCATCCTTTTATAAGAAGGTTGCTTTCCTTTCCATAACTGATATGGAGATTTGTCACTCTTCTTATGAGGAATTTTATTTAATATTGTGTTTGTAGCAAGACATGCTTCACCCCAAAGACTATGAGGAGCTTCTGAAGTAATTTTCATTGAATTGATCATATTATTCAATGTTCTATTCTTACGTTCAGCCACTCCATTTTGTTATAGAGTGTATGGGGCTGTTGTTTGGTGTACAATATCAAAAGTAGCACAAAATTCAGCAAAGTCATTGGATTCATATTCTCCTCTATCAGACCTTAGAATTTTGATATTTTGGTCTAGTTCATTTTCAACTTCTACTTTATATGTCTTAAACATATTCAAAGCTTCATCTTTGGTGTTTATTAAGTACACATAACAAAATTTACTGCAATCATCAATGAAAGTAATATAATAATTGTTTCCTCCTCTCGATGGATTTGCTTTGAAATCACATAAATCAGTATGTATTAAACCAAGTATTTCATTTGATTTTTCTACAGATTTATGTGAATGACTTGTGTATTTAGATTCAGCACATATTTCACACTTGGATATTTTATCCTTAGAACATTTAGGCAACATGCCTAAGTTTATCATTCTTTGCAAGGAACAAAAATTAACATGGCATAATCTAGAATGCCATAAGAAAGAAGGATCAATCATGTACACAGAAGCGGTGTTAGTGCCCGCGTTATTATTACTAATAACTTTATCATCAGTTACAACACTTAGTTTGAAGAGTCCCTCGTCGAGGTAACCATTCCCCATGAACATTGGTTATGGTTCAGTCACTTTTTGGTAAGATACAAACATCTTTCTTGAATTACATATATGCTTTGTGGCACCTATATCAAACTACCAATCAACAACATTAGTAGTTAAGAAGGATTCAATTACTCAAGCAAATTCTTTTGGAGGCTCCACATGGTTTTCTTGGTTGGAATTTCCTCTAGAATTTCCGCCTCCATGCTCTTTCTTGTGGCGACAATCCTTAGCTTTATGCCTAGGTTTCCCACATACCCAACAATGATAAACTTTCTTGAAGTTGTTGTTCTTTTGTTAGGTGTAATCTTTCTTTCCATTTTAAAATATTTTTGTCTAGAACCACCACTATTTTTGCCTTTATTTTTGCCTTTATTTTTGTGGTTGGACTTGGATTTGGAAGAGATTTCTCTAACCATGTTTGCATTTGGTTCTATTGAAATTGAATCAACCTTTTCATTCATCCTGTTATCTTCCTCAACACGAATTTTGAGAACAAGTTGCTCAAAACTCTTATCATCAGTCAAGTGTTTAAGATATAACTTAAAAAATTTCCAAGATTGGGGTAATTTTTCAATAATAGAACTAATAAGATTGTTGAAGTTTATACACATGCCTTCTATTTCCATTTCATAGACAATGGTTTGGAGCTCTTCCACTTGCTTCATAACAGGCTTTGCATCATTCATCTTGAAATATCTTAAAATTTACATTGTACCTTTTAGATACTAACTATTCAATCATAAATATCGTAAAATTTTGTTACACTTGAAATGAAAGTTTTTAGGTTACTGTTAAATCTGAATATAGTTATAAAAGCATAGGTGCAGTAACACAAGCTAAAGCGTCGTTTTAGTGTCATCCCAGTTCTTTTCCTTTGCGCATATCTCTCTCACACACACCCAAAAACACTCTCCCCAATAACTTAAACCAAAACCCCACTTTATGACCCACTATACCCAATTAAACTACAAAAATCCAATTAAAAAAAGAAAAAACAAAAGATGCTCTCATTTGACGCGAGTGAAATGGCAAAGGGGGGTGGTGGTGGTGCGGCAACATGTATTTGGCTTAAGCCAAAAAGATGCCACCTAGAGTGAGTGAAGGGGGTTGTGTTCCTGCACTGAGTGCCTTAAATGCCTTTTTATTCATCAACACAAATTTTATGTATCAAGACCCTTATTGCGAGATGCCAAAGAGAGGAAAATTACAGCATAAAATTATGTTTAAAGGATTATTCACCTATCCCAATCTAAAGGGATTTGAAGAACTAGAATGTATGTTTATTATGTGAAAGTTTTGAGCACAAAAACAGGAGGTGCCCTAAGAGGTTTGAAGATCAAGAACAAGTCGTGGTTCAACAAGAACTTATGGTTCAAGAAGAAGTTGTTGTTCAAGAAAAAGATGATTTGGTTCAAGATAAAGAAGACTTGGTTCAAGAAGAAGAAGCCTCGTTTCAAAAATAAGAAGACTTTGGTTCAATGATAAAATTTATCATATTATTTTTATTTTTTTTCCTTGTTTTTTAACAAGTGTTATCACATGTGATATGCTAGGAAATTGTAACATTTCTCAATTTCAGGTCATTTTACGACTCCAATTATTCTTCACTATTTATTTTAGTCCAATACGCGTTTACTTTTAATTCAACTTTTAAGCTAAATCGCGTAGACTAGAAATAATCATTTAACGTAAACGGTCACCAAATAAATTAAGGTTTACGTCAAGCAAGTGTTATATAATTATTAAGAAGATAATTATTGACTTTGCGCGTTTTATTTTTATTGGGCACGTAAAAGGCTTACGTTTCACAATAAAATACGTTTAGACACACTCCGAAAATACCTAGACTTACCTAGACTCAAACCAATACCCACTTTTAATCCTTAAACACAAAATTTATAAAATTCTTGTGTTAATAACCCACTAGGGCCGAATATGGGTAAGAATAACCCATAAACAATTCGTCCCATGTGCTTATATCAACTAGAAAATCTCCTAATGATCCCTAAGTACTTGTACAACCTATGCTTAATTAAAACATGTACTAATGGTCTCTAACTAACTTATTACACAATGGTTAATAACCATTTTGATCTCTTTTGTCCTCCTTGATGCCGCGGCTAAGCAAAGCACCCACACAAAACCATAAGATTTCCAAATCCTAGTAAATCTTGTACAAATATATGGTAATTAAGAGATGTACTTAGGTGGTTTAGCAAAATACAATGTGAGGCTAACTAAAACCCTCAAAACCACTAATAAGGGCACGAATTTGACTTAGGATGGAACTAGGAAAACTAACTAGCTATCAAGCCTATATATACTCACTCATATTGTCCCTTAAACATTTCTTAAACATTTCCTAAACTCACAAACACTCTCAAGCCAAAACCACATTGTTTTCTCTCATTGTATTCGGGTTATATAATAACCGAACTCAAACACGACACCACATTTTACAAAGCAAGGATTCTAAGGCATTGAGTTAAGCTAGGGAGGAAAATACAATCGTACTTATACGATTTGGGGTTATACGATTCGGGTTTACTACACAATACACAACCAAGACACTAGGACCCTTGTAAGTCTCGAACTAAGCTTTACATGTCATATTCTATTCGTTTTTATTCATGTCTAGTTGTAAGGGTCACGTTAACTTGTGTGTAACAAGTTAACGTGAGCATGAACGTGCATGGTTCAACCCATGCATGGTTCACGCACATATATTACATGTATATGATCTTGTGTGGTGCTAACGTGTATAAAACATGGTTAATCATCGAGTTAAGGCCTAAGCTTTACGTTTAAAATACAAGAATGGTAACTTATATGAAAACCACCCTATATATTCGAAATATATAAAACCTATGCGTAAACTTTCCATAGAAACGTGATGTCTTGACTTGGGAACGAATGTACGAGCTAATAAGACGAATGCATGTAGTAAAACACGAGTAATAATTGCTTATCGAGTGCTTATCGTAAGGTTTCAAACCCTAGAAACTAACTAGTGAGCTTAATGGGCCACAATTGGTTTCGTTAAATCCCAACAGGCCTAACAGGCCACGTCTATGAGGCCACGACTTATTAATAAGCTCCACGAGCTTATTAAGAAGCCTAAAGTGCTTATTGAACTCACATGGACCTTAGTATACCTTAGAAAATCTAGCCGAACCCTTATTGGGCTTGACGGCCCATTGTCGTATCCAAACGCGAGCCCATAAGCCACAATAAGCTTAAACAGCTTATTTGTGAGCTTATACAGTTTAATAAGCTTATTGGACTTAGAAAATGCTAATGGACCTAAAATGGACTAGTTGGATCATGTATAAACCTTATCGAGTTCTTATTGGACTCAAAAGCCTATTAACGAGCTAAATGGCTTATAGAATAAGTCGAACAATATAACAAACCTAATAGTGCTTATTAAGTCTAGAAAAATCAGTTGGATTGCCTTATCAAACCTTAATGGACTTTTGAAACATTTAAGGTTACAGTTATTGGGCTAACGAGCCCAATAAGCTCACCCGAGCTTATTATTAAGCCAAACAGTTTCAATAAGCTTAAATAAGCTTAATAAGGGCTTATGTGCCTTTGAAATCTAAATTGGACCATTATTTTGCTTAATGGGCTTTAACGAACCCAACAAGGCCTAATAAGCCTAAATAAGCTCATCCGAGCTTATTTATAAGCTGCCATAGCTTATATGGCTTATTGGAGCTTAATAAAACTTATTGCCACTAGTTAGAACTTAAACGGGCTTAAAATGTGATTTTTATAAGTTTAGGGACTAAAAGTGTCAAAGTGCAAACTAGAGGGTGTAAACTGTAAATATTGATTTTATGAGTCCAAGGACTGTTTTTGACATATTTTAAACATAAGGTGCTGTTTTGGAATAACTTATATTAAAGTATAACTTTTGTAAAGTTAAAGGACTAAAAGTGACAACTTGGAAAGTTAGTGGTTAAAAAGTGTAATTTAACCAAACTTAAATAAAAGGACTAAAGTTGTCAGACTTAGAAACTTAAAAGTGTGTTATAAAACTTAAATGATTTTATAAATACTTGAAGTGTCAGACTGGACTTAATGTAATAAAAGTATTATTGTATTTAAAGTCAAGGTTTATCGGTGTATAAACTATCAGGTTAATAAATGTATATTTATTAACGATATCTATCCTTAGTCGTATACCTTCCCAAGAGCCAACAAGTAAAGACAAATACAATAAACATGTGCACCACCACACAAGTGATAACAGTATATATATATAAACTAGCAATTTATTGTAGTTTATGCATTAAGTCGTTAGCCTAAACTTGTAGACTAAGACTGGCCATATTTACTTAGGTATTTGACGGTGTGATTCATTTGCCATACTTGGATATATTTATCATTCACAGAGGACTACCTACTCAGGTGAGTTCATAGCCCCATGTTTTACAATTATTTAAATGATTTACATCTTTGGGGTGAGAACATGCTTTGTTTTACAAATTGGATGCAAGTGTACATTTTATACTATGATTACGTGTTTGCCTAAGTAGCGATAACCCACTAAGCCCTTAGCATGAACTGTCAATTATTAAATTGTAAGCGTGAATGTTATAAATAGATCTATTTGGGATTGACATCCCCGTTTGGGTGAGTAGCGCTTACTGTGCCGGGTTGCCGGACAATAAACGTATACCATGTCGGATTTGGGATGTTGGGGGTTAGAACATCATTTACGGGCATTTATTGGCAATTTATTTTAATCCCAATCAAAACCTCGAGCGCCAGTTCCAGTTAAATACCCCGTGCGTCATTTAACGCGACGGGGTATATAAACTCTTTTCTATTTAGAAAGAGAAGTTGTTCAAAAATACAAAAAATTATCTTTTTCTCTTTTCTTCTCTCAATTTCCTCTCCTCTTTCTCTCACTAAACAACTCAATCATTCATTTCTCATTCTAGTCAACATTTCTGTGAACGATTGTATGAAGTGAAGTGTTTAACGGATCCTACAATTGGCATAGAGCTACGGTGGTAGGATTCGAGGTTGACTCGTGTGTTTCAATAAGATCAAAATCGTGTTCCAAAAAGTAAGTCAATAGAAAAAAATCAAACCCTAATTTTTGTGCTTAGATGTGTGAATGTTTATGTATTAAGCAAGATCTAGCATAAGGTAGCTAAATTGTGCAAGATAAAATCAAGTTAAAAGGTCAAAAAGGGTGATTATAAGGCGATTTTTGGTGAAAAAAATCGATATTCTAGGGTTGCGTTTTGACAAAACTGGAAAAGTTCTTGTTGCGTTTTGACTTTACTTCTTGTTGCGTTTTTTGACTTTTCTTCTTGTTTTCGTTTTTGTTTTATTATAAAACAGTTCAAAACGCAATCATTGCGTTTTTGGTTAGAATAAAATTTAAAATATTAAAAAAATAATCAAAACCCTATTTAAAAGATATTTTATGGATGCCGTTTTGGAATATTTTTGATATTAAATTTCATGCCCTTTTGACCATTGAGTTATTTGACCATTGCGTTTTGAACATTATGCGTTTTGACCATTGCGTTTTGACATGCGTTTTGCTAAATTTCATGGCGTTTTTGACCAAATCTCAACCAATGTCTGTTTTGACCAAATCTCGAACCACTGCGTTTTTGATAAAGTTCATTGCTTTTGATTCAAAAAGCAATGCGTTTTGTCTAGAAATCTTGTGTGAAGAAAAGGGTTTCAGTAAAATAGCCATAACTTTTGATCCGTAAGTCCTGTTTTCAGGCCTCGTGACCTCTCAAATCGAAGAGAAAAACAAGACGGATTTTTTTTTTTTTTTTTTTTTTTTTTTTTTTTTTTTTTTTTTTTTTTTTTTTTTTTTTACGCTATAACCAGATTTTCGAAGCCCAAAACACTCGGTTACTATGATTTATGACATTTTAGTCAGTTTTTGGATTTGTGTTACAACTTGTTTTTGTTTCTCGTCACTGCCCACTGTATTTTTTGGCCCGTTCAATGGTGAGTCCTATTTAACAATCTGCTGTAACCCTAGCCAGAAAATTATCTGTTTTTATACAATTAAATCATTGGCCGCTGATTCCGAAGCAAATCATTCACGGTTTTCTATTGATTTTGTAAAATCCTGTTAATTCAATTATCAGTTTTAATCATAGACGTGTAAAATCCCGTGAACGTGAATTGCTTACACAACCACAACTTCAATCACATCATATCCACTTAAGATCCAACAACTTTCACTTCAACTCACGATAAAATGGAGAAGAAAGATACCTTATCTTCGTGTTCAGATTCAGAAATACAACAAATGCAACTAATTCAAGACAAAACAAAAGAAAGTTGCATGGTATCTTTTCAACGACTTCATTCACACCTCAAGTGTCTTTTAAACAACGACTTAAAAGGAAGTCGAACCGAGGATGGATTCAAACGCGCATTTAACACACTTTTATTTGTCAAGATCTAGGACTTTCACAGGTCACGATGTTCCCAAAACGTAGATCCACTAGAAAAGCAACTTGACAAACAAAAGAATTTCAAGAGATTGGATCCATGGGCCTCTTTTAAAGTTCTCGATACCAGTTTCAGATGTTCATCAAGTCTATAAGATGTATTTGAATGATGAATAAAAATGTAATGACACGAAACTACTTTCTAGAATACACTCGACTCGATATTCCAGAATTCCGTGATACACTGATCCAAAACATGGATTATGTTAAAAAGTCGATTGAGAAAAGAGCGCTGCATAAAATGGAGTATGACAGCAGGGTGAATGAAAGACTGATGCAGACAACAGAGGAAAAGACTGATACGAGTAATGCATTGGATGCTAGTTCAGTTATCATTGAAAGCAATGGGACAGAATCACAAAAGCAGGATACAAGCAGCAGATCAGGGAATGATGCACATGTTAATGATGCAGATATCAGACCCATATATAATGAAGAGCCAATGGCTGAGGTACAAACGACTGCTGATAATGTATCTGCTACAGGAAGCAACAACATACGGACAACTGAATTCAATAATGAAGGAAAGGTTGACCAGAATGCTGAACAATGTCATGACATACGTCCTTTACCTGCTAAATTAACTGATAACATGACAACTAAACTCTCAAATCAATCACTCGAGTCTGAAAATGTTTGTCTCAAAAAGACTGTTGCCCAGTGTCAACAAGATTTTGCAAAACTCGAAGCACATTGTATTAATCTTGAACTACAAATGCAAAACAATGTTTTAAAATCAGGGCAACAGAGTCAATTTTTAAAAGAGAAAAGTAATGAAGCCAAAGTTAAAAATGACATCGAAGGTAACTGAAACAATTAAACAACGACTTAGAACATAGTGTGGCTAAATTACTTGCAGAGAATGAGCAGTTCATCTCCCCCATTAAGGACATTTCAAATCTATTGTGCATTAATTTTTCAAATCGTTTTGAATATTTAGGATTTGTGGATCCAAAAATTATGTCTTTAATGGAACAACTGAACAAAAAGTCTAATGAAAATGCTGATGTACTAGCTCAGATTCAGAAAAAGGGGTTTGCAATTGCAGCATTAAAAAATGAGTTAAGGAAACTAACAGGAAATAGTGTGAATACTAAGTTTGCAAAGCCATCAATCTTGGGAAAACCGGTTGGACAACCACTCAAAAACCAATCCGTTGTTAGACAACCGACTGCGTTTAAGTCTGAAAGACCTAAAATTTCAAAACCACGGTTTGCCTCCCAAGTTGATGTGAACAACAATTTGTTAAAACCAGTCACTACACATCATTTGCCTAAGAGAAGAGAATCTGCCCCTGCAAAACCTCAAAACATGATTGCACCAAGCTCATCTAGGTATAGCTCAAACGACATTGTTCATAATCACTACCTAGAGGAAGCTAAGAAAAAGACACATGAACACTCTAGGATCCCTAGAAATTTTTCTGACTCCAAACATTTTGTTTGCTCGACGTGTCAGAAATGTGTCTTTAATGCCAATCATGACGCATGTGTAATAAAATTCCTAAAAGAAGTCAACTCGTGTGCTAAGGTTCCATCTAATAAGACAACAAACAGAAACAAACCCGTAGAGCAAATAAGGGTTGCAACGAAACCAAAAAGACAGATCCCAAAAGGTCATAGGTTTTCAATCAACAAGACTACCACTGTGCATGAGAAAACAACAAGTCCTAGATCTTGTCTTAGGTGGCAACCAACGGGTAGAATTCTCAAGACTGTTTGTCTTAGATGGGTTCCAACAGGAAAGACATTCGCCTCTAGCACAACAAAGGTTGAAAGTGAACCCCCAAATGGTTCAAATGCAGATATCCCTAACCAATGTGAAAGCGAACAAGCTCTTAATGTCAGTGCAGGTACTCTCTTAAGTACAGGTACATCGTTCTATCCTACAGAGGAAGGACTCAGAGTTTGGTTGCGAAAAAGAAAGATATCGCAGAAAACAGGGCTTCAAGGAATTTTGATCTAATGATCACGAAATGACGTTTGAACACAACAGTTCAAGCCTCGGTCGTCAATGTCAAATGGTGTCTGCTGAAAATAACACTTCAGGCCCCGTTCCTCAATGTTCAAATGATGTCTGATCACAACAGTTCAGACCTCGCACCACAACGACAAGAGATGTCTGTTGAAAATGTCTCTTCAGGCCTTCAAGACCACAGCAATGAACCGTCAAGTTCAAAGCTGGTTCCAAAAGTTGTTCCTCTAGCAGTCAAGACAGCTACATCAAGACAAGAGTTGGAATTACTATTCCACCATCATATATCAATGCTGAGGACAACAGGTAAATATATACTAAATCAGAAAATCAAAAATTTTTCAAAAAGAATCTTCTCGACATGTCTCTTGGAATCGATAACATTTACGTGCTTAGAAATGTCGATTAACATTGACACGGGTGTGTAAATGAAGTTCGAGCGAGAGTTTGCAAATAGTTTCAAAACATGTCATTTCTAATTTTCTAAATGGCTTATGTGCAAATGTCAGTACATAACCCGGACTTCAAATAAAGGAAGGTTTATAACTTATCCTCACAACGAGAAAATTAACGTTTCTCGGTCTTGAGCTGTTCTTACAAGACATTCAATATCTTTAGCTCAAGAAAAAGGATAGTGTATGATTCGTCTGATAGTATACACTTAAATAACTCAAATGCAAATCTCAACCAAATGCCCTTAACCAAGGCAAAAGGTCAAAATCTACACAAAGAGATTAAATATATAAGAATCAATAATAAAAAGATTCCGGAAGAGATATTCCCGGGTCGTATGTCCCAACGAGGCTGCAATTGAAAGTAATCCTGGTTTGATGAGAAATTGAATGATGAAGAATATATGATGGAAACACTGATATAATTACAACTAAAATTAATTAAATAAAACCTAATTTAATCTACGGGAAACAGATATAGGAAATGGGGATCTTAAAAACTACGGGAAACAAAATTAGTTATAGGGAAATCCTAAAATTAAATCTATACTAAAATACGGGGAACAGAATCAGGTATCGGAACCTAAAATATTGGGAAAAAAATTAAGAAAATAAATGCTAAATTAATATTATAAATCAAAATATAAATTCTAATTACCTTAATTTGAATAAATAAAAAAAACTAGAACTACAACTGGAGGTCGTTTGAATGTAAAAACGAAAAGGAAACCGGTAAAACGCACCCGTTAAATACTGGTCTAAAACTGAATTTAGAAAAATTAAACCTACACTAAATTTTATATTTTTCCTAGACACTAAATGACGAAAAGAAAATTTGAAAAAAAGAAAAATATTTTTTTATATAATGATTGGATTTTTTATGAAAATTTAAAGATAATAACTACTAAAAACTTAAGAAAATAGAAAAAGACAAAAAATAAAAGTTATAAAAATTCTGAAAAAATAAAATTAAATAAAGAAAAAGTTAACAATTCTAAAAATATAAAAATGCCCAAAAGTTACTGTTTATATTAAAAGTAATTAAACTAATTAAATCTAAACCTAATTTAAATTAATTAAATTAAATAAACTAACTAAAGCTAACTGTTGTTAAAACAAAAGGACTAACAGTGAAAGGACACAAGGACTAACGGGGTAACAGGCTAACTAACCACAGGGACTAACAAAGGTAACTATAAAAGACGAAATTACACAAATGGTCCCTGAGGTGGACCCCGATTGCAATTTAGGTCCTAACAGCTTATTATGCAAAAGCTATAAAAGCAAAGTTGTAAAAGGGACTTAGGAGAACATTTTTCATAAAAGGAGCATAAGCTGAAGGGGTCTAAATAAGCTAGAAAAGTGACATGTTGGGCTGACAGAAACTTAATAAGCTTATGAGCTTATTTTGCTTTTTCTTTGAGGTTTAAGCTAACAAAATAAGCTAAACTATGGGGGACAGATAAATAGGGATAGGGGAGTCCTAATTATAAGCTATGGAAATCTAATAAGCCCTAAAATAAGCTGGGGAAGTACTTAAGTTATGTTAACAGCTTATTATAAAACAGAAAAATGGGGACTTTAAGCCCTAAATAAGCTAAGCTAAAAGGGGAGTTAAGCTACAAAACTATGGGGAATTAAAGGGAAACTATTAAGCTACAAATAAAAGCTAAAAAATCCTAGAGCTTAGTTATGCAATAAGCTAGAAAAAGGGGCTGAATTATGGTGCTTAGCACCAGGGGAAGTAAGGCAGTTTGCTTAAGGGCCTTTTTTAGCTTATTGAAATAAGCTCTTAAAAGCTTTTTAACCAAAATAAACCAAAAACAGATTAATAAGGGATGCAATAAAGCTTATATTCAAAATATGAGAGCTTAGGAAACAATATAAGCTGCTGAATTTGTGGCTTAAAAAGGAGGGTTCTAAAAAAATTTGCAAAACCAAATTTTTGACTTATGCTTGGTGAGGCTAAAAGACAGAATAAGGGGTCTTCTTTTTGGCTTCTTGTAACTCAAACAACACAAGAAATAAGGTGCTTAAGCTGTTTCAACAGCTTAAGCCCTTATGGTCACTTTGGCTCATTTAGATTTTGACAGAATATAGAAAAGCACTTAAAAACTTATTTTAAAACTGAAAATGGTGGTTTAAGTGGCTTGTATTTCCAGACCTCGCACCACAACGAACAAGAGATGTCTGTTGAAAATGTCGCTTCAGGCCTCGTTCCTCAAGGACACAACGGGCGTCAGATTATGACAAAATCTGACCCCATCGCCCCCTAGACATAAATGTTGTCCTTACAGCAGAAAAGACAGATTCCGTCACAACAAGGGTTAGAATTTCTCTTCAGTCCTTAACTTGAAAGATTATTACAATTGAACACACGGTCTTACTGATGGAAAAACAAACAATGATAAAGCAACTGAAGCATCGTTTCAGAAGAATGAAGTTATTCCAATCCTTTTGTACACGGGTACAAGAAATTGGTGAGTCTTCCTCACGCAACATTGATAATACCAATGGCTTTCAATTTCAACCACAAACTACGTCATGATTACCGATGGGACCAGAGATCATCCCTTTTAGAACAAGTTCATGGTAAATCCTACCATGCCAGTTCAAACAAGACGTCAATTTTGCCACAGATCATGAAATGTGTATGTTCGCGCTCACAGTGAGTATTGTTGAACCGAAAGAACATTAAGGAGGCAATGGTTGATTCTGCATGGATCGAAGCAATGCAGGAAGAACTTCATCAGTTCGACAGACTAAAAGTCTGGGAACTCGTCGACAAACCATTTGGCAAGATGATTATTAAGCTAAAGTGGGTATGGAAGAACAAAAAGGATGAAGATCAGATAGTAATTCGCAACAAAGCGCGAACTTGTTGTAAAGGTTATGCTCAAGGGGTGAAGGTGTTGATTTGAAGAATCCAAAAATTTTTGCACCAGTAGTTGCTCGTTTGGAATGTTCGGATTTTCGTTGCCCACGCAGCACACAAGTCTTTTCCAATCTATCAGATGGAAGTGAAAACGGCATTTCTTAATGGTCCACTGAAGGAAGAGGTTTACGTTGCTCAGCCGGAAGGGTTCGTTGATCCAGATCATCCAGAAAAGAGTTCTTTTTTTTTTAAAAAAACCTTTTGATTTGGATGGGGGGAAGCTTTGTATGGATTAAAGCAAGCTCAAGAGCCTGGTACGATGAAACATATCATACTTCTGATTTCAAAAGGCTTTACTAAGGTACTTTTGATCCAAACTTTATTCAAAGAATTAAATACGGGGGAGGATATTCTACTTGTGTAATGATATGTGTTTAATTACACATACCATTTTCCATTTAAAACGAACTTAAAAGAATAAAAACATACCAAAAATGCATTGTATTTGTATGTTTGCATTTGTATTGTGCAGGAAATGGATATCTTACAAAAAGACGGAAAACCAAGCAAAAATCGTCAAAACAGGACACGAGATGGAAAAGTGTGTGAAGACGAAGCCCAATCAAAGTCAAGTCAAATCCGAGAAGAAAAAGCAAAGAAAAATATAACTTGAGGGGTCAAAAATGCCAAACCCCTAAGTTATATTAAGGAAACAAAGACAAGGGCTGATTATGCAAATTTGGAAAAGTTCATTTAATAAAGAAAGAAAGGGGAAAAAGGAAATGAAGAGAAGAAAGATGTGGAGGGGCCTTTCTTGTACACAAACCAAACATCCCCTTAATCATCTTCAACCTCTCTCTGTCACAACCCAACTTGTATAACTTTTCTCCCGCCAATACCAAAACCAGCCCGCACCTTGTTTTGCTCCCATACTTCCCCTGCAAACACTCATCAACCACCTATAACCCACTGCATTTATATGTCCATGTTGCAATCCCTCATCCTATTCCACAAAGCAGCTTGATGGCTGATGATTAATTTCCAAAGAAGCTCAAAAGAAATCAAAGGCTGGGATTTGCTTTAGTCTCTCCTCACACAACTAGCACCACACTTGGTTTTATCTCTCCAAGAAGCAAAAGATGCAGTCCATTCTTCGGCTATATATAGAGCTTCTTGTACAGCTTTGATGGCATCAGGATTCATAATGTATGTTTTTAGTTTTTAATTTAACTTAAGTTTATTTTCAGTTCTTTACAGTTTACTTTCAGCTTGTAACACTTTCAAGTTTTAATGCAAGTTTGAGTTTTTAAAGTCACTTTATAATCCCAAGTGTTATGTTTCTGAATTGAGTTGTTTTATGTTCAAAAGCTCTCAATACAGCTTGTTTACAACTGGTTTAACTAAGTAAACTTAAAAAGCGTTACGTAGTTTAAGAGAATATCACACCTCTCACTCTCAAATATACCTCAGCTTATGTTATGATGATCAAGCCAGTTTTGGATTGGGCTTATAGACTTCTCACTAGTTGTTCTATGCGCGATAGAGCTTGTAGAAAAATTCATTGTTTGACCCTGTTTTGAGCAAGGGTGTAGTAAGTCTCTCCTTTTTTTTTTTGCTTTACTTATCTATTGCAGAACTGCTAGTTTATTTAATACAACTGTTGGTTTTAAGTTTATACTGCTAGACTAATTCATGCTTATTTAAGTGCTTATTATGGATTGAAAATTGCTTATAAGTGTTTTACTTTGTTATTTGATAATCTGTTTTTAATAAGTTTGAAATAAAAATGATTTTTGGAAATGTTAAAGGCTGTTTTGAACAAGCAGTACTAACTCCAAGTTAGTACTGCTAGTTCATTTTTAGGAACAGTACTAACTCCACACTAGCAGTACTAACTCTAAGTTAGTACTGGTAGTTCACTTTTTGGAACAGCACTAACTTAACACTACCAGTACTGACTCCAAGTTAGTACTGTTAGTCTTAACTGTTAGTACTGGTTGTTCAACTTAGCTTATCAGCGGGGGGCCGTTTTTTACTTATTATTTCAGCTTGTTTAAGATTTCTTTAGCTTTTTAAAGTAGATTAAGCTTATTTTAGTGTACTGTTTTCAGTAGAACTTATTTGTCTTTTCAAAATAATTTTAAGAGTTAATCAGTTTTAGTTTTCTAGCTTATTTATCATTATAGTCCATTCTGGTTGCTTATTCTTATGCTTAAGTGCTTATTTTGGGTAGTTAACCTTCTGTTTTAGCTTATTTGCTTATTTCCTGTTTAATTGTGTTTTGTTAAGGCTAGCAGTACTAACCTTTAGCTAACAGTACTAACCTAAGCCTAGCAGTACTAACTCTAAGTTAGTACTGGTAGTTAATACTGTTAGTACTGTTGTTAGTACTGTTGTGTTTCTCTTGTTTAATTTAGCTTGATTGCATGCTTAATTTGCTTATTTAGATTTAGATTAGCTTATTTGTCTGTCTTAAGCTTATTAGAGCTTATTTGTGCCTTAGTGTAAAAGTTTTTAGTGTTTTGCCTTTGCTAGCTTTAACTCAATTTCCAGCTTATGTTCTTTGTTTAAATTTTATGTGCATTTACTTTCAGTTTTAATTCCCAATCATTCTTTGTTACATTCAAACACCAATCATCAATCGTCTTTCGATTTTCCATCTCAGCCTCGTTGGGACATAACGACCCGGGAACACTCTATACTGCTTCCGGTTTCATTGGTCTCGCGTGTTTTCGTCCCTTGTTGTGTATTTATACATGTTTGTATTTGTTTACATATTTGAGGGGTGAGCTCGCGCGTAGTCAATTTTTGGCGCCGTTGCCGGGGAGGTTGAAAAAGACTATCGTTACGCTTGACAACTTTTGTTTATATCTGTGAATATTTTTCTTCTACAAAAATATAAAAAGTACAAAAATATTTTTCACTTTCTTTTATTAAGTATAATTATCATCTAAAAAAAAATTGTCCATAAACAAGAAATAAAATACATAAATTGGTAAAAATACCAAAATATAATATTCTCAATTGAGGTATTATCATAATAACTTCCGGTGAACTTATTGGTTCCCAACTCGAACAAAAGATTTAAAACTTGTCATTTGTGTCTCTTACGATATACGGCTCACCTTGAAAAGTTGAACAAACTATAAAGTGGGTATAGGAGGTGTTCCAGGAACTTACGACCCGATAGGGAGAAATAAGCTTCGCGCTATTTCCTACTCCTCGCTCACCTGGTGCTGTTTATCTTTTTGAGAAGCTACCTGTGGATGTTAGTGATTATTTGCGTTTATTTAAGTGTCTTATCTCATTGTCCGTAAAATACATTGTGAATAAATCATCAAAAAAAAAAAAAAAATTGTAAATTTTCTTTTTATATTTCTATTTTGTGCATGCGCACTCGTTCTCAAGGCGTAGACGGTGACAACACAAAGTCCAACAAACTTTGTTGAATCATCAATCTTGAGAAATTGATAATCCTCCATTGTTAAGATGGCTGATAATCGTACTTATGGAGCGCAATGCTCGAAGCACCCACCGAGGGGTACGAGGGGGATGCGATCGTTATTCCGGGAAATCACGCGTATACTTGAAAATCAAGCAATGAAGTCTTCTGATATCTTGTCCAAAACAAGCATTTTTGGAAATGATAAAGAAGACCCCACATGCTCACATCCGTTATATCAACAAGATCACTTCTACGATTGAAGATTCCGACCGTACAAATAACGGGGTTTTGGTTAAACTTATGCTTTTCCATTTCTCTCGTAAGAGGGCAGCAAAGGATATGGCTGGAAAAAGAAACCCCCCTCGGTCGATTGAATACATGGGGAGATGATCTTGTACGAAATTTATTAACAAATTCTTCCCTCCTCTAAAAACGACAAATCTCAGAAATGAAATCACGAGATTTCAGCCAAAAATTTGATGGAGACGTTTTGTGAGCATGGGATCGTTTCAATCGATCTTTTAAGGGGGATGCCCTCATCATGGGGTTTTTCAGAATTGCATCAACTCGATTTCATTCTAATGCCCGAAACTCAATTGATTCAAGATTCTTTGAAACTCGGCTGCTGGTTGGTAACTTCTTAGACAAAATGCTCGAGAATGTTTTTTAAAAATCATCGAGAGCAATTCTAAGGTACGTATCAAGAAATCAAGTGTTGTAAGCTAAAATGAGTACAAGCTCTGCCACCCCAGAAATCTCATCTGATGTGGCTGACTCAAAGACTTGGTTCGGGCATGATTTCTCGACAGAAAGAACCTACCCCAGTTTCCGTTCCCGTTAAAAGCGGTTGAACAAAAGTTTTTGGTGTAACTTGTGGGGGAGGTCATTTTTATCCAAAACTGTTCCAGCCACTAATTGCAACATGTTCCACGATAATATCCAAGCATATGTGTCCCAAGCCGCTGCAGCCAATTTCAACCATAGGCTAATTTCTGGTTATCGACCTCCGATGGTCTCAAATCAAATTCGACCTCCTGGTTTTCCTCCAATTCAGAATCCTCATGCAAATAGTCAAAACAATTTCAATCGAGGAAACAACTTCAATCAAAACAGAGGAAACAATTTCAACCAAGGTCAGATTTATCGACCTCCGGTCAATCAACCGGTAGCTCATCAAGGACCTGCTCCTCAGACACACGGTGTGTCAAAAACAGATTTTGAAAGATATGTCACAGCCAATGATGCCAGTGTTGAGAAACATGCAAAAACAGGTCAAAACTTGCAATCCTAAATGGTAAATTTGACTGACATGCTTTCTAAATTTGTTACTGACTAATAACAGTAGCTTCTTACTTTCCGGTTCTGGAACTCTTCCTGGTAACACTGTTACCAACCCAAAGGAAGATTTAAAAGGTATCACTACCCGAAGTGGTGTTACCATCCAAGGACCAAAAACAGTTAGTCATGACACCGAGGTGACGAAGGACACGATGCCTCCTGCTAATAACGGAAGCACCGAAGACGTCCAACCTCCTGTTGTTCAAATTCAGTCTCGTAATCCAAATCCTGAGCCAAATGTTTCTCCATGGATTACTTCCATTCCTAAGCTATCGATTCCATTTCATCAAGAAGAAATGATGAAAAGGCGCATAGGATATACGCTAAGAACAAATTGAGAAATTCTTATTGAAATCTTAAAGATATGAATTTCGAAATTAGCTTTTTAGAGATGCTTTTGACTCTTATGCCTAAATTCGCCTCAACTTTAAAATACCCTAATCGGAAACAATAGAGAAATTGTGTGAAATGGCAAAATTTGAAGAAAACTTGCTCGGCTGGTCATCCTTAACAAGTGCCTAAAAAATTTCGGAGACTACCGGCAGATTCCTTATCATATGTATTTTCTGGCCCCCCAATTAACACATGCAATGCCTTTGGCCGATCTCGGTTGCAAGCATCATTCTTATTTTTTGCCGTGATTCAGTGTTGGAAGGATCTCTCTCTTTCCGAGCTGTTTCACCAAATTGCCTGATCCTAGAGCAAGTGGATCGTTCAATCACTACACAATCGGGTATCGCAAGACGTCCGTGTATTGGTTGGGAAAGTTCCAATTTCCAGATCCGATTTTGTGGTTGTTGAATTTGACACCAGACCCCCGAGTACTCTAATTATCGGGAAGGTGTTTTCTGAAACTAGTCGTGCATTATCGATGTGTACTGAGGGGAAATGACCCTTACGTGTGGCAAAAGGCAATAACTTTCAACCTAGATCAGACTTCGGTGGTACACGGCAAATTTCAATCATTATGACGGCAAACCGGATTGACGTCATTGATATGGCTTAGTGAAGAATACTCGCAAGTGTCTTAGGTTTTTCTGATTCGGTTAGATACGGAAATCCTTCTCCGTGCTTGATCCTTATTGTTGCTAGTTCAATCTCCGACTTTAACTCCATTTGGCGAAAGTTGACGTTGCTATGTTCGAGGAAGCAAATGCTTTTTCTTGCTCTAAATGATGATACAAACTCACCGGAAGTTGATCGGACTTATTATGTTCCCGACGGGGACATCTCTTCCTAGAAAGCATTCTTGAACAATGAACCACCAGAAGATTGTGGTTTTCAGATAACCAAGAAGAAATCAAACTTGTGTAGCCATAAACTGTTTAAATCTTCGATGATGAAACCGCCAGAGGTTGAACTCATGACGTACCTCCCCCATCTGAATAGCATTTCTTGGAAGATGACAACATGTTACAGTCATCATTGCTAAAGAATTAAGGTTTGGGGGAAAAAAGTCGATCTGATCAAGGTTCTTATGTCCCGACAAGGAGCCATCGCTTGGAAATTATCCGACATTCAGGGGAATAACCCGGAATTTGGTACCCACAAAATTCTGATGGAAAGAGGACTATAAACCTCAGTTCTGCATCAGAGAAGGGTTAATCCATAAAATCCACCGATGTCATCAAGAATGAAGGGTAAAAAGGGCTGAAAAACTTCTTGACGCAGATTGATTTACCCAATCTTCGATAGTCCTTGGGTCAGCCCGATCATTGTGTGCCCCAAAAAGGGTGGATTTACGTTGTTCAAAATGAAGAAATGAGTTGATCCCATACTCGATTGGTTACCGGGTGGAGGGTATGCATTGACTACCGTAAGGGTTAAATAATGCCACTGTTTAAAAGACACTTTCCACTCCCGTTATGGATCATTTTGCTAGAGAGATTAGCGGGGAGGAAACGAGTACTATTGTTTCCTTGATGGATTCTCTGGGTATTTCCAAATTCCCATTGACCCTCGTGATCAAGAAAAGACCACATTTACTTGTCCCTACGGAACGTTTGCCTACCGTCGCATGCCTTCGGTTTATGACAATGCACGGGCACCATTCCAATGGTGTTGTATGTTGGCCCTCTTCTACGACGTGGTTGGAAAAGACAAAGGAAGTCTTCATGGATTGATTCGCGGTCTTGGGAATTCCTTTGAAAATTGCTCCTCTCCGTCTTGAGAAAATTGTTTGCAAAGATGTGAAGACACCAATTTGTGTCTTAACTGGGAGAAGAGCCATTTTATGGTCAAAGAGGGCATTGTCCTCGGCCATAAAATTTCTAAAAATGGGATTGAGGTTGACAAAGCCAAAATAGATGTCATTGCCAAATTACCTTCATCCACCACTGTTAAAGGAGTTAGGAAGTTTTATTGGTCACATGCGGTTTTACCGGGATCATAAAGGATTTTTCAAAATATCCCGACAATGACTCATCTTCTGAGAAGAATACTCCATTATCCGTATTAATGAATACATCCAAGCTTTCCAACGTTTAAAAAATAAACTTACGGAAGCTCGATGCTTGATTCCCCAAACTGGGATCTACCATTCGAACTTATGTGCGATGCATCGTGATTACGCCATTGGGCAGTTTTGGGGCAACGTTCATGAAAAACACTTTAGCCTATCCACTATGCTCAGCAAGACAATGATCGAGGCTGAATCTTAAGTACACCCACTGACGGAAAAGGAAATGTTAGCGGGGTGTATGCATTTGAAAAATTCCGGTCTTATACTTATCATGAACAAAAAAGCATTAGTGCATACGACCATTCCGCTCTCAAGTATTCTCTTTGCTAAAAAGGATGCTAAAAGCGAGATTGCTCGATTGGGTTTTCCTCCTCCAAGAATTTGACCTTTAAAGTTCTTGACACAAAGGAGTCGCGAACCTCGCAGTCCGAGATCATCTGTACACGATTAGAAAACCCGTATGAAAACGTCTATCTCGACCTAAAGTGATTATGAAACAATTCCTCTCGAGACGTTTAGTATTGGTGACTTTTTGTGGTGTTCTAGACCCCCCCCCCCCCCCCCCCCCCCCCCCCAAATACCCCTTGGTTTGCCGACTTTGCAAATTACCACTGCGAGTAGTAGTAGTAATTCGTTGTGAAAAGGGCATGTCATAATTACCCAACAGAAAAATAAGTTCTTCAAGGACTGAACATTATTTTTGGGTTGGACACCCTTCTTGTTTATAAATTTGTGTGGATCATGTGATCAGGCGATGTGTGGCTCGGCAGGAAGTTGTCGACATTTCTCGAGGCTTGCCCAATGGACCCACCGGAGGGACATCTTGGTGCAAAACCTATAACGCCAAAAAGATCTTTGATTCCGGTTCTTTTGGCCCACACACTTTACAAGGTATGCCTCACGAGTTATGTAAAAAGACTGTGACTCGTGCCCAACGACATGGAAAAACTTCGCAACAGGGATGAGATGCTCAAAACTTCATCCAAGTTTGTGAAATCTTTGAGTATGGGGTATTGACTTTAGGGCGCCGTTCCGTCTTCACGAGGGAACAAATATATTCTCGTGGCCGTGACTAACTGGTCAAAATGGGTTGTGAAGCTGAAATAGCTGCTCCCCACACATATGATGCCATAGTCGTTTGCTCCAAATCACTTTAAAATCTCGCTTCGCCAGTTTTGGATGCCCTCGAGTCTATTTCATAAGTGATGCGGAACTCATTTTCTGCAATGGACAGTTTGCAAAGGTCATGCAGAAATTATGGAGTATCTCCGTCTCTCCACCGCATATCACCCACAAACAAGTGGGCAAGTCGAGGTTTTTGTCAATCGTATGGTTTGAAACGTATCCTTGAAAAGACCATAGGTGAAACCGTGTGCTTCTTGGTCTTGGCTATAACTAGTGATGCACTATGGGCTTCGCCACAGCTTACAAAACGCTATCGGGTGTATCTTTACAAGCTTGTGTATGGAAAGGATGCCATTTCGATCGAGCTTGAGCACAAAGCTATGGGGCTTGAAACAAGCAACTTTTATCTTTCTACTGCGGGTGATCACCGGAGGAAAGTTAACTCAATGAACTTAACGAACTTCGTGATCATGCCTATGAGTAACTCATTGATTATAAGAAAAAAACAAAGAGAATCCATGACTCCAAGATCAAATAATGCGTTTTCAACGCGCGTGTGATCGAGTCCTCCTTTTTTAATTCTAAGATTGAAGATTTTCTCGGGCAAACTAAATCCTTTGTTGGTGGACATTCACCATCACTCATAAGTCCTTCCTTTACGGCACTGTTGAGCTATCTCAAGCCAAGGGCGAATTTCAAAGTTTTTTGTTTATACTTTGACGTGAATGGTCATCGTGTTAAGCACTACTTTGGAGGGGACGTACCACAATTGGTAGTCCCGGATCTCCAAACATTCCCTAATGTCCATATAATGCATGGTGAGGGTCAAGCATAGCGACCGTAAAACAAGCGCTTTCGTGGGAGGGCAAAACCCATGCTTATCCGTAGTTGTAATTGTATGAATAAGTGTTGTTTGTTGTGTGAGATAGCTTGTCTTTTCTATCACCCGTGTTTCGTGTTGTTGTTGTTTATTGTCCAGGATTACCCGGATTGTGAAGGCTCTCGTACTCTCGGTTTTGTCTATTCGATCACTCGAGCTTCAAATCCTCAGCTTCATTTTGGGAATCCCGATATCCTAATCTAATCGACTAACGTTTTATCTTTTGGCACACTTCATAAACGGCCTTAGGATAACGTAGTACCCTTCAAAACATCGAGGACGATGTTTAGTACTAGTTTGGGGGGGTATCTTCGATTTGATTGTTGCCTGCAGCAATTGTTACCACGTAATCCCGTATTTTCACCAAAATTTTTGCAAAAATACCAAAAAAATGAAAAAAATTTAAAAACTTTTCAAAAATAAAATAAGTGTTTTGTCGCAGTTTTTGACTTTTCTTTTGGGTAGAATGAGAATAATTTTTGACTCGATCGGGCGTATTGAGCCCTAGCTAGTTCCTTCAGGCCGAGCTTTCACGAATTCTATTGCTTTGAATTTTAAAAAGGTGAAGAACAAGAAATGATAGAGTTAAATATAAGTTTATGTGTTAAGCAAGATTAGTCTCAAAACTTATATGAATAACTTGTGTTCTTTTTCTCCCATAAGCTTCTAATCCACCTAATCATACGTGCTTGTTCAGCTAAGTCAATCGATGATTTCAGAAAAAGCTTCAAATTTGTAACTTGAGTCTTTAAAAGCAAGGTTTCGAAAGATAAAATGCCAAAGAAGCATGAATGAAGTATGAATGCAAAAATGCACGAATATTGTAATTATGCCAATGAAGCATACATTTGATCATATGGAGCTAGTAAAAGATGTGTCGTGATATCCCACTCCGCTAACCACGAGGTGGGGGTTCAAACTAAGACGTCTTTACTTCTAGGGATTTGGTGTGTTGTGATATCTCACTTGGAAGAAAGGTCTAGGTGAGGGTTCAAACTAAGACACCAATCCTTAGCCATATTAGGAAGAAGGTGTTGATGTGATTTCCCACTACGCTAGCAACGGGGTGGGTTTTCAAACTAAGAACACCGGTCGTTGGTTGTGATATCCTACAGGATCGTAGGGCTAGGTTAGGTGTCAATCTAAGCAACACATTCTAGCTTTAAGATAAACTTATAAAAATTGTTAAATATGTTGCAAATAGTTCTATGGTTTTAAATATCAAGTTTACAAAGTGCCTAATAAGTTGTTGCTTTGAGTCGTGATTCTTCTTGAATTTTGGCTATGAATTATAAGGTTGATCTATGGTTGAAACGAGCACAACACATTCAAATCATTATCCCATGTTGGAGTAAAAATGTTCCACAAGTCATAAGTATGAGGGTCTTCTTAACATCTAAAAACTTATATCGACAATGATTTGTTTTTAATTGCTTAGCTTGGGGCTGTGAAATAAATCTGGGGACGATGAAATTATCCGTAGGTCGTTGTAGTGATTATTCTATGAACGTTTCTCATTCTATGATCCCATTGTTGATAAATAAAGGAAATCAAACATGTAAAAAAAAGAAAAATAAATAAAAAATAAAAAATAAAAAAAATAAATATTTTTGTAGAGTAGTTGTGTAATATAAAAATTAGTGAGATCAGGGATCTTAGCGTGCCTATTGATTTTGTATTACCCTTTGATAAAACGATTCTGGCTACTTTTCCAAGTTTTTAGTTCGAAGATTTTGAGTTTTTTTGGTCTTCGATAGTGCTTACTTCTTAGCATGGCGTGGGACTAGCAACATCTTTGTTTGGGGGATTTCTGATTTGTGGTTAAATGACATCATATCCATTTTCCATTTTAAACGAACTAAAGAATAAAAAAAAATACTCAAAAAATTGGCATTGTATTTCTATGTTTGCACTTGTGGATGTGGGCAGTTTGGGATATTTATGTGGGGAGGGGGGGGGTGTGGAAGGTGAGGCAGGGGGTTGGGGGGAGGGGGGGTGTGGGGTTGGGGGGGGGGGGGGAGAATATGATGGCGTTTTTGGGGGGGTGGGGGGAGTGTAGTGTGGGGGGAGGGGGAGGAGTGGGTGGGTGGGGAGGGGGATGTGGGGGGTTTCGGGAGCGTGGGGAGTGTAGGTTGGGCGGGAGGGGGGGGTGTTGTATTGTGGGGGTGGTGGTAGGGATTGGGGGGGGGGGGGCCTTTAGCAAACTCAAATATATCTGTGGGGTTGCGTGGGGGGGTGGGGGGTGGGTGGGGATGGTTGGATGCGGAGTGGGGGGGGTGGAGGGGGTGGGGGGGGGGGGGGGGTGTGTTTGGGGCCTGTGTGGTGGGGGTGGTGGAGAGTGTGGGCGTGGAGTGGGGGTTGTCGGCGTGGGGGGTGTGGAGAGGTGGGTGGGGTGAGGTGAGGTGGTGTGGTTGGGTGGTCGGACTGGGTGTGGTGGGTTGGTGAGTGGGCGCGGGGGGGTGGTGGTGGGGGGTCTTTTTGGGCCGGGGGAGGGTGGAGGGGGAGGGGGGGTGTGGTGTATGGCTTGGGTCGGAGTGGGTGGGGGGGGGGGGGGGGGAGGTAGGGAAGGGGGGTTAGTGGGAGAGTTAGTGGTAGGTGGTGTGGTAGTCGAGGGGATTTGAGATTTTTTTGTTTTCTCGAGTGCTTACTTCATAGCATTGCGTGGGACACGTATCATCTTAGTTTGGGGGATTTTTGGTATGTACTTAATTACACATACCATTTTCTATTTAAAACGAACTTAAAAGAATAAAAACATACCAAAAATACATTGTATTTGTATGTTTGCATTTGTATTGTGCAGGGAACGGATATCTCACAAAAAGACGAAAAACCAAGCAAAAAGCGACAAAACCGGACACGAGATGGAAAAGTGTGTGAAAACGAAGCCCAATCAAAGTCAAGTCAACTCCGAGAAGAAAAAGCAAAGAAAAATATAACTTGAGGGGTCAAAAATGCCAAACCCCTAAGTTATATTATTATATAAACCACAGGGGCTGATTATGCCAATTTGGGAAACTTCATTTATAAAAGAAAGAAAGGGAATGAAAAGAAGAAAGATGTGGAGGGGCTTTTCTTGTACACAAACCAAACATTCCCTTAATCATCTTCAACCTCTCTCTGTCACAACCCAACTTGTATAAAACTTTTCTCCCGCCAATACCAAAACCAGCCCGCACCCTGTTTTGCTCCCATACTTCTCCTGCAAAATCACTCAACATCCTACCAAATCATTTCATCCACCCTACTTTCCCCCCCAGCTTTATAAAGTCCATGTTGGCAATCCCTCTCCATTCCCAAAGCACTTCGATGGCTGAGATTGTCTCCAAAGAAGCTCAAAAGAAATCAAAGGCTGGGATTTGCTCTAGATTCTCCTCACACAACTAGCACACTTGGTTTTATCTCTCCAAAGAAGCACAAGATGCAAGTCCAATACTTCGGCTATATATAGAGCTTCTTGTAAGCCTTTGAGAAATCTTAGAATCTAGTTTTTAGTTTTTAATTTAACTTAGCTTATTTTCAGTTATTACTTTCAGCTTGTAACACTTTCAAGTTTTAATGCAAGTTTGAGTTTTTAAAATCACTTTATAATCCCAAGTGTTAAGTTTCTGAATTGAGTTGTTTTATGTTCAAAAGCTCTCAATATTGCTTGTTTACAAACTGTTTTAACTAAGTGAGCTTAAAAAGTTAAGTAGTTAAGAGAATATCACACCAGTCACTCTCAAAATTACCTCAGCTTATGTTATGGATGATAAGCCAGTTCTGGATGGGCTTATGGACTCTCACTAGCTTGCTTTATGCAAGCTAGAGCTTGTAGATTCATTGTTTGACCCTGTTTTGAGCAAGGGTGTAGTAAGTCTCTCTATTTCTTACTTTACTTGTCTATTGCAGAATTGTTAGTTTATTTGTTAAAACTGCTAGTTTTAAGTTAACACTGCTAGGCATTAAGTAGCTTCTTTCTTAATTAAAATTGCTTATAAGTGTCTTATTTTGTTTGAAAGAATAAACTGTTTTTTAATTAATTTGAGAAAAAAAAAGATTTTGAAGGGGTATTTTCAACTAACAGTACTAACCTTAAGTTAGTTCTGCTAGTTAACTTTTGGAACAGCATTAACTTAACACTACCAGTACTAACTCCAAGTTAGTACTGCTAGTTCATTTTCTTGGATTTCAAAGGTAGCAGTACTAACTAACACTAGCAGTACTAACTCCAAGTTAGTACTGTCAGTTAAAACTGTTAGTACTGGTAGTTCATTTTAGCTTATCTGTTATTTCAGCGCAATCTAGTGCTTATTCCTATTACTAAGTGCTTATTAAGGTTAGGTGACCTTCTGTTTTAGCTTATTTGCTTATTTCTTGTTTAATTGTGTTTTGTTAAGGCTAGCAGTACTAACCTTTAGCTAACAGTACTAACTTAAGCCTAGCAGTACTAACTCTAAGTTAGTACTGGTAGTACTGTTGTTAGTACTGTTGTGTTTCTCTTGTTTAATTTAGCTTAATTGCATGCTTAATTTGCTTATTTAGATTTAGATTAGCTTATTTGTCTGTCTTAAGCTTATTAGAGCTTATTTGTGCCTTAGTGTAGAAGTTTTAAGCGTTTTTGCCTGTTCTAGTTTATGTTCTTGTTTAAATTTTATGTGCATTTACTTTCAGTTTAATTCCCAATCATTCCTTGTTACATTCAAACACCAATCATCAATCGTTTTCGATAATCCATCTCTAGCCTCGTTGGGACATAACGACCCGGGAACACTCTATACTGCTTCCGGTTTTCTTGCTCTCGCGTGATTTCGTCCCTTGGTGTATTTATGTCATATATAGATAGGTTTTAAGGGGTGAGTTCGCGCGTTGACCAATTTTTGGCGCCGTTGCCGAGGAGGTTGAGAAAGAATATCGCTACGTATTGACAATTTATATTTATATCTGTGAATATTTTTCTTCTACAAAAATATTTAAAAAAAAGTACAAAAATATTTTCATTTTATTTTAGTATAATTATTATATAAAAACAAAAGAAAAACCAAAAATATAACACAAATTGTCCATAAACAAGAAATAAAATA
>BQNB010087587.1:0-27886 GCA_026074375.1 Tanacetum coccineum | reverse complement strand
CAAAAAGGCACGCATTCTGGATCTTAAACGAAGACATTTGAAGATTACTGTTCCGACATCCAATACGCCGTATCCATCAAGAAAGATACGGCGTATATGTGCCTGCACATCACCAAAGACCACAAAGGATCAAGGTGCTGTATCCAGAAAAGTCTATACGTCATATTCAAGTTATGGAAATAATTTATTCTGGAAGATATCGAACGTGGTCCCTACTCCAAGAAACCCCAATACGCCGTATCGAAGACTTTCGATACGCCATATTGACTTAATTTTAGACCTTATAAATATAAAACATAAAAATGGGTTTTCTTCGATACCTAAACCATAAAAGTCAATTTTCAAAAGAGAAGAAGAGCAGAAGAGGTCTTGCAACGTAATTAATAACATAAGAAACAACTTGTAATCTCCTATACTCTTGTAATCATTCAGTTTTTGGTATTATTCGTTAACTCGGTTAGTTTACCTTGGCTAAATTATTACTTTTTATTGATTATGGCATTTGAAGGCTAATACCTTCGGGTATTAGCCATTATTATGAAGATCTGAATGTTTGGTTTTTTTTATCTCGATTGCTTAATTTATCGTTGATTGCTTGTTTATGTTTATCAGTTTATACATGTTTACGTGCTTTTATATGCGACCTATCATTCAACTGGATCTAGTGATAGGGACAAAGTAATCTAGATGCTGGGATGGCTCTACATATACTGATTTATACATCTAGACCAATAGGATCATGAACAATAACCTATCTTTTCCCTTAGATTGTGAGCTTAGTTGGACCGACAGGTGACCCATGGATCAACGAGTACGTTCTCAATTAATTGGTAAAGACTTGGTTAGTGGACTACTAGTGTATGAATTGCCTTTAAGCAGTAAGTGGGTAAAGTCTCTATGAGCTAAGGTTTAACATGATCACCATTGCTTTAGTCCCTAAGATAGATTATAATAAGCAAATAAGGATGCTTCATGCGGATACGTTTAATTGTGACAGAATTCTTCATATCTAGGTCTTAAGAAGAAGTACCGCCTAAGTCTTAAGAATGATATGCCGCCTCGAGATAAGTGATCATTGCACTAATAAACAAATCAACGTTCTGATTGGATTAATAATGGTTAATACAATTTTCTTATATTTGGCTACACCGCTCTTTTATCTTCTGTTAATTTGCTTGTGTGTGTTTTAGGGTCTTAAGTTGATTTTAGTCACCACAAAACCCGTGCCAGTCTCTCAGGCTGAAACCCCCCTTATCCGTTAGATTTAGGATTAACATAGGTTTAGCATAGGTTTAACATAGAATAGAATTAACTTAGTTTAGATAACCAAAATATTAATAAATTGAAAGATTATTTCTCGCTCTTAGTGATCGACACCCTACTTACCACGAAACTCCCATCTGACCAGGTACACTGCCCGTTAAAGTGTTGTTTTTGGTAAAGTCGGCAAAATATAAATTTAAAACTTGAAATCATAAATTACAACCACACAACGACACATCAAGTTTTTAACGCCGCTGCCGGGGAGTGAAAATTTAATCTTGATTTTATTTGATATTTTGGTTTTTAACATTAGATTAGTCTAACCCTTAGTGGTTAGATTAAATGGGCGGTTTCAACATTAAATGTTTGTAACCATCTTGACTTATTAAATGGGTGGTTTCAACATTAAATGTTTGTAACAACTTTGACATATTCAAATGGCATATTTGACTGCATTAAATGACCATGTTTAAATTGCTCATGTAACCACTAATTCCTACAATTATGGATGCTAATTAGGGAAGAAATTAATGGACCATTAATCTCTATAATTCCATGTTGACTAGGGTTTGAGTATATCTCCCATAAATAGGAGATCACAACTGCATGGGAAATATACACAGAAAACATAAACACTTAGAAGCGAAGAGTTCTTGATTTGTGCCTAAAACAAGAACAAACACTTGGTTTTATCCCAAGGAGGTATTCGTGTAACCCAGACATAGGGTCGAATAATCTTCTTTGGAAAGTGATTACACGACTTCAAGTGATATCCAGTAACCTTCATTGGTAATTAGCTAGGCATTGATTATCTTCACCCTGTTCTGGGCCAACCACAACCAACAGTTTGTTATAAGCATTCAGGATTAGGATTTGAGACTCAAAGACTAAAAAGTTGTTTGTTTTTAATTCTTGAGTCATGTAAATGAGAAATGCTACAACCACACAAATTTTACAAAATGAAATCTACAAAATGAAGTGTCTTGTTAATATATGGTTATCTCTTTCTTACTGTAATCAATATCAAAAACAATATCACAACTCAATAATCACTCAACTAGCTTCCCCTTAGTGATTTATTATCACCAAAATAATACAAGAAGATTAGTCCCGTAAATGGATGCTAACTAGTACAATTACAAAAGAAAGAAACAGATGATCTCTTCTAGGAAGACACCACCTCTCACAACAATATCACTCAAACACTTAGACACAATGCTAGATCAGAGATTGATCAAGCAAAATAAGAAGACAAATTTAGATATCAAAGATTGATATCAATCACTAGAAAAAATAGAAACTAGATAAATTTGAGAGAGAAAATTATGATCTAATCAACAACTATAAGAAACCTTAGCTAGAAGAGATGATATATATAGCCAAATGTTCCAGTCTAGCCCTTGCTCTTTGTAGACTTGTCATATTGAGCTAAACACTTTCTCCTCTTTGTATAACTTTGATCTTTTGACAGAACAGATGCCTCACATTTGGTTTGACTAGACTTTGACTTAATATCTTGAATATCCCCCTTCAAACTAAATGTGAGACTTTGCTTACAGAACCATTGCTAGTCTTTTTTCCTACAAACATATCAAACATACCAAGTTTTTTGCAAAACAACTCATGTTGAACAACTCCAAGACATTTGGTAAAAATGTCAGCCACTTGCAAATCAGTATGAATTTTAACTGTTCTAATAACACCTATAGAAACTTTCTCTCTTAACAAATGCACATCAATTTCAAAATGTTTTGATTTCTCATGAAAACTGGATTTGCTGCTAATTGAATAGCAGAATTGTTATCACAAAACATATCAACATGATATAAGTTTGTTATACCAAGATTGTCCAACAAATTTTCCAACCATATCACCTCACAAGTAGCAGAAGCCATGCTTCAATATTCAGCCTCAGTAGAACTTATTGACAATGTTGCTGGTTTTTTACTTTTCCAAAAAAATCAAAGATTTTCCTAAAAACACACAATACCCAGTAACCGACTTCTTGGTCTTTGGACACTTTGCCCAATCAGCATCAGAAAAACCCTTAATTTCAAATCAGAAACTCTATCAAATTGAATACCCATTACAGGTGACCCTTTTAAGTACCTTAAAACTCTTAAAGCTGCTTTCATATGAGACTGTAAAGGACTATGCATATGTTGACTCAAGCAATGAACTACATAACTAATGTCACGGTCTGGTATTGGTCAAGTAGATAAGTTTTCCTACCAATTTTTGATAATTAGTAAAAGTTCTCAAATACTTGTCATTGTTAGACTCAATGTGATTCAAAACAATATTTTCTGGCAAAGGAATATCAATTGGTCTTGCAGCTAAAAGACCATACTTATGTAACAACTCTAAACAGTATTTCATTTGTGTCATACACAACCCTTTATCATTTTCTAAATCCTCAATTTCAAGAAAATACTTTAGTTTTCCCAATTTCTTAATAAGAAATTTTAAACTTAAAAACTTTTTAAAATCATCAATTTCTTTCTCATTATTCCCAGTGATCACAATGTCATCAACATATACCAGTTGTGCCACAAAACTCTCACCACTTTGTTTAACATACAGAGAATAGTTAAACTTGCTTTGTTTGAAGCCATGCTTAGTCAAGGCAGTGGTAAGCTTAGCATTCCACCATCTTTAAACCGTATAAGGACTTATTAAGTTTACAAACTTTCCCCTTTTCAACATTTTCATAACCTTGTGATAGAGTTATGTAAACATCCTCATAAAGATCACCATTTTTACAACAGGACTAAAGGTTTCCTCATAGTCGAACCCTTCTCTTTGACTGAAACCTTTAGCAACCAACCTAGCCTTATATCTATCAATTTCTCTAGTAGGCTTATATTTAATTTTATAAATCCACTTACACCTAATAGCCTTTCTATCAGAAGGTAAATCACAAACAGTCCAAGTATTGTTTCTATTCAAAGCTTTAATTTCATTATTCATATCATCAATCCAATTAGTATCACACATAACATCTTCATAATATGAAGGCTCCACAAACTTATTTAAACTGGTAGCAAAGCACATATTAGATTCACTAAGCTTAGAATAACAAACAAACTTTTCAATACTATATCTCACACTAGAATTAATCACATAATCATTCAATTTAGCAGACAACTGCGACTGCTTGCTGGACCCTTAGACCAAGTGTTTGCACCTCATTTGGTTGGAAAACACTCCTAGACCTACTGGGTGAAGAAACACTATGTCTACTATCCTTTGATATACTATTATCATCTAACTTGGTTGCTATACCACCTTCTTCTTGATACAAATTATGTGTAGTATTTGCAGTATCAAACTCAGAAGAAAGGTCACTACCATCTACTATTGATGGGGCTTTCCCTTCATCATTGGAACTTTGAGGTTCAGGTCTGTCAAAAAATTTCAAATGGTCTACTTCACTTGTAAATTCTACATCAGCAGACACATGTTTTCATTTTGAAAAGAAAAACTGTTTCATAAAACTTTACATCCCTTGAGTAAAAAACATTTTTGGTATCTAAACTCAATAGTTTATAAGCCTTTTTGAAAGTAGAAAAACCAATCAACACACACTTTTCAGCTCTAAAAGACATTTTATCATTATTGTTCAAATTAGTAGAAAAACACAAACAACCAAAACACCTCAAATTAGAAAGGACAAGGTTTCTTTTTATGCACCATTTCAAAAGGAGATTTACCATTTAACACATATGAGGGCAGCCTGTTTACAAGATAAACAACAGTCAGAATGCAATCAGACCAAACTTAAGAGGAATTCCTCCCTAAAACATAAGACTCCTTGCAACATTAAGCAAGTGTTTGTGTTTCCTCTCAGCAATACCATTTTCCTAAGGTGTATGGGCACATGAACTCTGATGTATAATTACCAAGTCAAAAAACAAAGTATGCATTCTTTTATTAACAAATTCAGTACCATTATCAGATCTTACAGTTTTAATTTAACATTAAACTGATTACTTATTAAGTTTATAAAAGAAACAAACACATCAAAAACATCATCCTTAGATTTAACTAAGTAAACCTATACAACCCCAGAATAATCATCAACAATAGTCAAAAAAATATTTGAATCCTTCTCTGCTATGAACCCTGTAAGGACCCCACGGGTCAAGATGAATTAGCTTACCAAGACCCTTAGACTTGTGGTCAGACAAGGGAAAAGGATCCCTAGTCTGCCTGGCCCTATGACAAACTTCACAAATAGGCACAAAACAATTCTTAGTGATATTTAGATCACTCTGCAAAACACTCAGGACTTGATCAAAGGGGTGACCAAGCCTGTTGTGCCAAAGCAGTTTGGACACATTAAAACACATAACCATATTAGACTTACCAACATTATTGACTTTATCCATATCAAAATAGTATAATCCCCCAGATTCACTACCAGTCCCCAAGACCTTCTCCCTTTTCGAGTCCTGAATATAACACTTATCCTCATCAAAACCAACATACATCTTACTGATAGTGGCCAAAGTCCCATTAGGGTGACTAACAGTTATTTTCAAACTAGTTATATCAATGACATCAAACATCCCAACAATAAAAACAGTCAAGTGTTGATTAGCACCTGAATCAATAATCCATCCAAATGTTATAGTTTTAACATATAAATTTTAGTTGGCACAAAAATATCTAGAAAAGTTTATATTAAACCACACATTCCCATTAAAGAAGAAATCCCTACCTGCCAATATGGCATGAACTCTTCCAGTAGTGTTATCATTAATCAAACTCAATAACTCCTGCATCTGCTCAGAAGTAAAACCAGGAGAAGGGACAATAGCAGAAGACTGCTTATCATTATTCTTTAAATCAACATTAGCATTAAAGTTTTGCTTATTATAACCATTTTGTTTAATTGGATTAGAAACTTTTTTAAAACAATGAGAGTATCTAATTATCTCATAACACCTCTTAATAGTTTGACCAATCATACCATAGTTTTTGCAGACCAAGTTAGGGTTTGGTCCTCTATTCATGTTATTATTATTAGACCCTCTAGTGCAATTGTTATTGTTATTATAGACTCTTCTACTCTTATTAACAGATTTAGCAGCAAAAGAAGTAGCACTCATTTTAAGCTCAGTAGCACTAGAGGTCTCAGGAATCCTTCTATGGGATTCCTCTCTAGACACAGTGGTATAAGCATCTTTTACCTCATGGAGAGGATCCCTGGTTAAAAGAGCATTTCTAACAGGCTGATAACAATCATCAAGGCCCATTAGAAACAGCATCAACTTCATAAGTTACTGATGCAAATACAATTCCTTACTAGCATCACAGGAACACTTAACTTCACAAACACATTTTGACAATTTAGTCAAAGCATCAAATTCTCTCCATAGAGAGTTAAGCCTATGATAATAGTTTGCAACATAAGTACCACCTTGTTTCACATTATTGATTTTTTTGCAACAAATTAAAGATAACAGACCCATCAACTTTATCATAGGTACTCTCTAATTCTTTCCAAACATCAACAACATTTTCAGAGTATACCAAACCAATATAAACATCTTGTGACACAGAATTCATAATCCAAGTTAACACTATAACACCCCCTAATAGGGTCGCAGCGGAATATGGGTCTGAGAATGTTACATCATAGATAAATAGCACAAGATATGAGAACGACCTCTATATGATTCGTTTGAAAATGATACATTAGATTAATTAAATTGTTTGTTACAAAAGCCTATGGCTTAACTTGTTCATCCTTGAAAAGTGTAAAGATTTTAATACATAACAAATACTCCAAAATTTAATGCACTTAAATCTTTATAATAATGTGACTCCAAAATGATGACCACCAATGTATCCTTGTTCTTGCCTTATTGACTTGAGAAAAACTTACTTTAAAACGTCAACATAAAGTTGGTGAATTCACAGGTTTAAGTAATGTATAAAGTAGGACCGCAAGATTTCTAAGTATAAGACATGTAACACATAAAATATCTCAAAAGTAATTACGAAATGCACTAAGCTCATGACACTGAAGCTACAACATATATGTATGCAAATTATAGCACATAATATGCCCGTATAGATGTTCATCCCACAACATCTAAATTGTTCCCACATGGTATACATTCGTTATTTCGGTACCTCCGAAACTAGTGAGCGCTACTCACCTGAACAGGGATGTCAATCCTAAATAGACATATTCATAACATTCGCGCTTACAATCCAGTACTTAACAGTTCATGATTCATGGGCATAGTGGGATATAGCTACTTAGGCAAACTCGTAATTTTGTTTAAAGTGTACTTGCGTCCAATCGTAAAACAATACATGTTTCTCACTCCAAAGTTGTAAATCGTTGTAATTGTATAAAAGCGGGGCTATGAACTCACCTCAGCAAATGTATTTGATATATAAATCAAATATGAAAATCGTCACGTATAGTCCGAATGCAACCTAATTAAATATAGGTCATAAGAGTATGATGTACTTTGGATAACTAACACAACATATAATTCTATACAGTTACATCACAACCTAACCATGTTTGTTTAATTTATACAATTAAACAATATAAATTTGTACTTTGAAAAATAAATGTTCATGTATTTGTATTTGTAAAAATAGTATACTTGTCCAAAAAATGATTATTTGTTAAAAATACTTGATTTAATGTTTTTATTATTTATATAATGTTATTGTATAAATAGTTCAATCATCTTGTAAAATAATATTTATTAAGTTAAAAACATGTATAAATATTATATAAGTGATATCATATCGTATTGTAAAGTTTTCATTAAAAACGAGCCAACACTATTCATGTCAAGAAATAGTGCATAGAAAATCATATTTCTCTTGTTTTAACTCCGTTTTATACGTTCTTTATGTCCACGGTTTTGTATTAAGAAGATTTATCAAAATATTATATTTATGATATTTTAGCTACTGATGAACAGTAACTTTTACTGTTTTTTGTAAAATTATATAAAACTACCTTTATATGTTTAATCATTGTAACGTTATAAACATCATAACTCATTCATTTTAATTTCGTCTCGCTTGTTCTTTATACGTATGGAATCATATTTGAAAAGTCTAGCAAAATATTATACTTATAGTATTTATATAAACTGTTATGAACAGTAACAGTGGGTTGAAATTTATAAAAACACTTTTTGTAAATTTATGTATTGAAATCGTATAAAATTTATATCTCCTCCATTTTAATTCCGTTTTTAGTGATCTTTATATGCACGGATTTGTAATTAAAAGTTTTATCCAAGTAAAATATTTTACAAAAACTTATTGTTATGAACAGTAATTTGTTTTTATAAAATCACTTTTATAAAAACACTTTTTATCGTAAACTTGTAAATTCTATAACTCATTTGTTATAACTCGGATTTTCGAGTTCTTTATATATTTAGAATCGTCGTGAAATGTACTATTTTAATAAAATATAAAATAAATATTATTTTTGTCGAATTAAAACAGTAGGCTTTAGGATTTTTATTTAAAAGTTTATAAAATTGTTTTTATAAGTTTTTAACTTAATTAATTTGCTACAAGTCCTCTAATTTATGTAATTACACATCTTGTATATAAATTAATTCCTAGAGTTTATGTCCATCATATTGAGTCCAAATTGTCCAAGAAAAATGTCCATCATAATTATTTACTTGCATAAACCATATAAATAAATAATGAACCATAACTTAACAAATAATTATATAAATTATCTATTGCTTGTAAATCCTTAAATAAAACATATCCTTATGTTTTTAACATCATTTTTACCATGAACAAGTATTTCTTGAGTTTATATAAACTTGCAATATTTTATAAACATGTATAAAATATAACTAGGTGATGATTAACCATTTAACAATTATATAAATATGAAATGAATAATATGAGGAGATTAGGGTTTATAGAAGACCTTATAAAGATGAATGAGGATGATACACAATATCAAAAACCAAGTATTTAACCTAAATACTTAACTTTCTCACTTGAATCAACCTTGTATAAATACCTAACCAAGCTTCCAAAACAATTTGTAACACCTTAGATATGCCTAATATCAACCCTTGTACACTTGTAATACTTGAGAAATTAAAAATATGAATTTATTTATGAATGATTATAATATGTTAAATCATAAGCAGTTTTAAGCATTTTATTCAATATCTGGAAATGTTAAGCACGTCAAGCGTTAATTAAGTTATGTTGGTAATTTTATTTAATTTTTGAATGTGTTTTTATTATTTTTCAAAATGTACAATTTTAGCACCTTTGAGTTTGAAAAGTGGCAGAATATACCCTTGGAGTTTGCACTTTTACGACTTTGGTCCCTCAAGTTTAAAAGATATACCAAGTAAACCTTTGAACTTTAAAAAGTGACATAATAGACCCTTGTAGTTATAACTTTGATAAAATGACACTTTTTTTAGTCCTTTTAGTTATTGAGTTTTATGAAATTATGATTATCTACCCACTTGCAATGGATTATAATTACACAAACATGTCCCAAATGCCATGAAAAAGCTTATTTTAACATTTCAATAGACATTTATAAGTTATAATAAACTAAAATATGAAGATTTAACACAACGCAAGTTTAAATTAACGATTCGTTATTAAGCTGGAGAGGTAAAACGGGGTCATATTTAGGTTTTTTTTTAAATGAAAACGCGGGGTTGTTTTTTAAGTCGCACCAATAATTCATGACTTATAAAAGACTTGCCTTATTTTAATGTTGTTAGTTAAGCTTATTGGGATAGATTATAAACAATAGTTTACATGTTTAGCTTTTAGATAAGTAAAACATGAATGAAATTAGGGTTTTCGGGTGTGACTGGTTTTAGATTCAAAAAAGATTATAACACATAGGTGTTTGAGTTCAAAGCTTTATATTTTGATTTTAGCATGCTGGTCTATCATATGAACATTATAAAGGTATGAATACAGAATATAAGCTTAAAGAACCTGGTTTGAGCTTATAGCTTAGAAATGGGTCGTTTCGGGTAGTATTTCCACTCGTACGCCTTGTATCTTTACTTCGGGGCTTCAATTCTTGAATGTATTTTATGATCCTAGGATCATATGAGAGCAAAGGATTGCTGCCTTAAGGGTTATAGTGAGAAGATGGGAGGGTTGCGAGTTGACTTGAACACACAAAAGCCCCTATTTTTTTTTATACCCATTTGAAGGTTTATAAGGAGTAAGCCAAAGGTTATTGATCTAGTCTTGACACATAGTAGGTCTAGTGTATGATGTGTATAAGCTATAATTTCAATGGTGGAGGTCTAGAAAACTAGGTTGAATGATGTGGCTACCTTTCTTGCTGCCGCGGCTGAAGAGAAGCAAAAGAGAGGCCATGTGCTCTCATTTTTAACCATGGGAAGGTCTAAGCAGCTGGGTAAGCAGCTTGAGGGTTTCTAGAAGGAGTTCATATAAGTTATTTGCACATGGTTTGGTTTTAAATGGGTCAAAAATGATGATGAATGAGGTTCGGGATCTGGTTATGGGTTTTTGTTTTTTTTTGACGAGGGATGCACAAGTTTTCAAGCTTACATTTCGTGTGTAATTGATTAAGGATGGTTAATTCATGTCCCTAAGGTCTGATATAAGAAGTATTAACAAAGATTAGCAATTGGTTTGGGTTAAAACTGGGGGTTTTTTTAAAATGGAAGAATGATGTGCGGTTCAAATAGGGCTCTTTAGGTTTTCTTGGACTTTCTTGACTTATATTTTGCATATTCTTGATTAGGAGAATGATGTGGAATACATATTCCTAGGGCTTATATAAATGTATTATCAACTTGAAGTTTTGTGTCATTGGTTTAAGTTAAAATAGGTTGAAATTGAAAGAATAAGCCGTGGCTTGGAATTAGGGCTCGTATTATACTTTTAGGGTTTTCTAGCTTTGTAATTCTTGTACATTGTTGAAAGAAGAAATGGATGGTTAATGACTTGGACCAAAGGTTTGTAACTCATTTTATGGTTTTTACAATGACTCTTGGTTGCTTACTTGAGGAAATGAGATGGTCTGAAATGAGGGGTGGTTGTAGGGAGTATACGGGTCCAAATTCACAATTAAGTACACAATTAGGGTTTTTCTAGATTCCGTTTCTTGTATAATTGAAGTATAATGATGAAATGATAAGGGATTATGATTGAGGAATGTTGAATTTATGTTTTTTATAAATTATTTAATTATTGGTTTTAGGGTTTACAATGGACAAAAAACAAAGAAAGAAAACGAAGTCATGGTTCAGAAACTAGCTCGGTTTTTAGGGTTTAGGGTTTTGAATTAGGGTTTTGAGTATAAAAAGATGTATGAAAGCTTATGAATAGAATATTTAGGGTTTATACCTTGTATAATGAGTGTAGTAGCTTATACAAAGGGTGGTGAGAAATTAGAATGAATCGGAGAGGTTAAAACGACTTATTTTAGGAGATCATGCTTATTGGACTGTACATTGAGCATTTTTAGAGATTTTGTTATTGAGTGAAGAAGATTTTATATTTCAAATGAGATGTTATATTGTTTGTATATATGCTTTAGTATCTTGTGCATTCACTTTAGATGTTAATCCTTCATGGAATTAGGGTTTAGAGATATCCGATAACGGTTTAAAGCCCATTTTGATATAACGTTGCAAATGGTACATTATAGGAATAATGTACTTTGTAAAAATGATATTATGATATTGACTTGATATATTATGATGATTGCTTGACATATATGAAGATAGGATTGCCATAGATAGGTTGCCTAAGCCCGTTAACTTTAGTTATGCAAGAAATGTTGCATATTGAGATATTGGCAAAGTAAGTAATGTAATGTAATTAAAGTGAAAAATTTCCTGAAAAAGTGAGTTCATATATAACTGATAGATTGCTACATTCATTAAATATAAAAAGATGGATATTTACATTTATGAAAATTGTGGGTTGTTATAGTCCCCCATCCTTACAGAAATCTCGTCCCGAGATTTGATTTGATGTTGAAGTGATGATTGAAAATAGATGAGGATACTTTGGCAACTATTTCATCTTCGTGTTCCATGTAACTCTGGTCTCTTTTAGGGTTCCATGTGTACTTTGACTATAGGAAGATGACTTCGCTTTAGTGCTTGATTTCCGGTATTATCTTTACTGGTTCTCTCTACATGTTGAGTTTGTCGTTGAGTGGAAGTTTTTTATTGGTAATAATAAGAGATTCATGAATAAGCACTTCCTTGAGATTAGAAACGTGGGGAAAAGTGGAAAGTATTGTGGATGCTACTAAGCTCTTCACGAAGCTTCTAGTTTGTATTGGCCATTGGCGGCCAATTCGTTCTAGAATTTTAATTGTTCCAATGTACACGTGGATAAAGCTTTCCTCGTTTTCCGAATAAAAGATACCTTTCGGGGTGATTACTTTTAACTAACACGATCACCAACTTGAAATCTAAAAAAAAAAAAAAAAGGCTTTCGCCTTACATTGGCGTAAACTTCTTTGTCGATCTTTGCATCTTGCAAGGTAGTTGACGATTTTGTATGATATTTTCAGTGTGTTTCATGAATTATTTTTGGTCCTGCTGAGTTGAGAATCTCAACTTCGGCCCAGCAAAAAGTGGTGATCTACAGTTTATCCATAAAGTGCTACTTGAACGGTGCTGCCTTGATAATGGTGATATCTGATTATTGTAGGAAAATTCTACCAAGGTAAATGTTTTATCCCATCTTTCTAGAAATCCGTATAACACTAAGCCTCGTAGATGTCTTCGAGTGTTTGGAATGGTTCTTTCACTTTGTCCATCGGTTTCAGGATTGGTATGCTGTACTATGTGCTATTGGAGTACCCAAAGCATTTTGCAATGATTTGCCAGAATCTGGGTGTGAACAGTGATGTCATATCCGAGATGTAGAGATTGGCACGCCATGTCGAGAGACTATTTCTTTGACGTATAAACCTTGTAAGAGGGTTTCGTTACTATCGTCGCTTCGGTGGGTATGATAATGGCCGTGATTTGGTAAAGGCGATCCGATATTGACCCAGATGGTGTCATGTTGGTTACGTTTTGGGTAGCTTTTGTAACAAAATCCATTGTTTTTCTTTCCAGTTCCACATAGGAATTTTACGGTTTGTACCCAATAAGCAGGATTGGCTTTTGATCATTCTGCCTTTAACTCTAGAATATGTCAAACACTTGCTATCTTGATTCTGCAATGAATTGCCTTCATGTTAGGCCACATAGATTTCTTTAAATCATAGGTACAATCTTTCTGAACACTGGCGTTTGAATTGAATATTTTGAGTTTATGAAGCATCATGCATGGATTTAAGTCTCTCAAATTGCCAAAAAAGTGGTAACCCAGGCTTTGGTATTTTTGATACACGAGTTCGTAGGACGAATTTCAAATTGATTTTGTCCATTCCTCGTAATGGTTCTCATTTTTGAAATTTCCTTCTTTGCCATTCCTCATAGGTTCTCGTTTTTGACATTTTCTTCTTTGAGGGCTTTATTTTGGGCTTCGAGAATTTGAGATGGTAATTTTGGATGAACAGTTAAGATTAGTTCTCGAACTCTGAGAGGTTTGATTCGTTTCTTTTGGCTTAAGGCATCTGCTACAACATTTGCCTTTCCAGGATGATAGCAAATCTCACAACCATAATCTGTGAGTAATTCTAACCATCGGCGTTGCCTCATATTCAATTCTTTTTTATTAAGAATATGTTAAAGGCTCTTGTGATCAGTGAAAACTGTACACTTTGTACCGTATAGATAGTGTCTCCAGATTTTAAGAGCGAATATTACTGCTCCTAATTCAAGATCATGAGTGGTATAGTTTTCTTCATGAGGTTTGAGTTGTCGAGATGCATAAGCAATGCCTTTTTCTCTTTGCATTAATACATCTCCTAACCCTTGAAGAGATGCATCACAGTAAACGACAAAATTATCTTTTCCTTCTAGTAATGCTAAGATTGGTGCTTCATAGAGTTTTTGTTTAAGGAGTTGAAAAGCTGATTCTTGTTCTTCGCCCCAGATATAACTCTTGTTTTTCTGGGTTAATTTAGTCAAAGGCTTTGCAATCTTTGAAAAACCTTCGATAAATCTTCGGTAATAGCCGGCGAGTCCTTAGAATTGACGCACTTCTGTGGGTGTAGTGGGATATGTCCAATTCTTAACAGCTTCAATCTTGGCAGGGTCAACATGAAGTCCTTGACTATCGATGAGATGACCAAGAAATTGCACGATATGAATCCAGAAATCACATTTAGAGAACTTGGCATACAATTTCTCTTTTCGGAGTAATTACAAGATAATTCTGAGATGATTTGCATGTTCTTCTTCATTAAGAGAATAGATAAGAATATCATCGATAAACACTATTACGGATTTATCCAGATATGGTTTACATACATGATTCATGAGATCCATGAATACAACTAGTGCGTTTGTTAAACCAAATGGCATGACTTGAAATTCATAGTGTCCGTATCTTGTTCTGAAAGCAGTCTTAGGAATATCTTCTTCCCTTACTCTCAGTTGATGATAACCTGATCTTAAGTCGATTTTTTAATAAACGCTTGAACCTTGAAGTTGATCGAATAAGTCATCGATCCTTGGTAATGGATAATGATTCTTTATGGTAAGTTTATTCAACTCTCGGTAATCGATACACATTCTGAAAGATCCGTCCTTCTTTTTAACAAATAAGACAGGAGCTCCCAAAGGTGATGTACTTGGTCGAATGAAACCTCGGTCGGTTAGTTCTTGAAGTTAGTTAGATAACTCCTGCATTTATGAACGAGCTAATCTATAAGGTGTTCGAGCTACAGGTGTTGCTCCGGGGATTAAGTCGATTTGGAATTCTACTTGGCGAACGAGAGGGAGACCAGGTAGATCTTCAGGAAAAATATCTGGAAATTCTTTGACTACGGAAATGTCTTTTAGTTTCTTCTTGTCTGATTTCTTCTCCATTACTTAAATCATGAAAACTTGACAACCTCGGGATATATACCTTTCGGTTTTTATACAGGATATGAGATTTAGTCGAGTTTTACTTCAATCACCTCGAATGATTAGAGTTTCACCGTTGATAGGAATGTGAACGACTTTTTCGTCACATAGAATTTTGGCATGATATTTGGATAACCAGTCCATACCGATGACAACGTCAAAACTACCAAGCTTAATTGGCATGAGATCGATTTCGAAAGGTTGATTTAGCAGAGTTAAAGTGCAGCCTTTAATAACAGTGTTTGTGCTTACTAAGTTTCCGTCAGCCATTTCGATATCATAAAAGGTATCTATTGTAATAGACGGAATATTTAGCTTAGAGGCAAGAGATATGGATATAAAGCTTCTATCAGCTCCGGAATCAAACAATACTTTGACTAAATGCTGATTTAATAGAAACATACCCGTAACTACGTTCGGGTCTTGTTGAGCATTCCTATCTTTCAGCATGTAGGCTCTTCCTTGGGCATTGATGTTGGTCTTGCGGCACTGATTTGTATAATGCCCTTTTTCTCCACAGGCATGACATACAACTGTTACTGGTAGTTGATTACTTCCAGTAGCTGGCCTCTTGTTTCGGCAGTTCTTGCTCAAATGGCCCACCTTGTTGCAAATATTACATTTGCCAGTACAAGGTCCGGTGTGATGGAAATTGCATCTCTTGCACAAAGGGAGATCTCCGGCATACCTACTGTTTTCTGATGGAGTAACAGCATAGGCTCTACCAGCTTCTTGCCTTCGGTTTTGTTGTTGACGATTGTTGTAGCGATTGTTGGTGTTGCGGTAGTTGTTGTTGCTGCGGGAGCTGTTGTTGAAAGTTCTTCTGTCGTCAAACTTTCTTTTGTTGTCACTCGATACTTGCATTGGAGCATGCTTAGTTACTTGATCCATTAGCCTTTGGGCTATGTTGATGGCTTCCTCTAAAGTTTGAGGTTTAGAGGCAGTAACATTTCCTTCAATGCTTCGAGGTAGTCCCCCGATGAAAGCTTCCAAGAGTTTATCGTTGTTTGGCACCATGTTTGGACATAGAACCGTTAATTCTTGGAATCTTCTAACATAAGGTTTAAGATCATTTCCCTTTACAATCAGATTGTAAAGTTCTTCTTCCATCTTTCTGATCTCAGTCCGGGGATAATACTTGTTTGTCAGAAGCCTTTTTAACTCAGTCCAGGTGATTTGATTGGCTTGCTCTATTCCCATAGGCTGGGCATATGCATTCCACCAGGACAAGGCATCGTCAGTTAAAGTACCAGTAGCAAATGTTACTTTATTTTCTTCGGCACATCTGCTACGAGAGAATACTGATTCGGTTCATTCAAACCAGCGAATAAGGCCTACTGCTCCTTCCGTACCATTAAAGTAGAAAGGTTGACAGCTGATAAACTCTTTGTAGTTTCCCGTTTTCACTACAGGAGTTCCAGTAAGATTGGTGTTCCTGTTGGGATTACTAGCACTTGCCATTGTTGCAGCTTGAGCTTCTAGAGCCGAGGTGACAGTATCAGCAACTAACTTTCTAATGACAGCTTGAGTCATAGCCGATGCTTCCGTTGTTGATGCTCTTTTTGGAGGCATTCTACCAACAAAATATAACACGTAATAAGAATGATATCACAAGTATAATTCTTCTTTAAAATGATTAAAGAGAAATGCTTATTTTTGAAATGCTTAAAGAATAATGCTTCATTTAAGCATTTTTCACAATGGTGATATCTAAAGGTTATGGTATAATGATGAATGTATGATGGATGAATGATGAATGAATGATGAATAGTGATGAGATGAATAAAGTGGTAAGAAACAACAAGGTAGATAACGGGATTGCCTTTGTATTTAAGAATAACTTGCCTTAGTACTATACATAGTCAAGATTTGACAAGTGTTTTTATTTATACCACACATCCCGTGGCTAGGTTAAAGCTAAAAATTGGAATTTAAACTAGAAACTGGATGATCATTCCATGCGGTTCTGGAGTTCGATGATGGAGTTCATGAGATTTTCTATGTCTGCTTGGTGACGAGTTTCCATGTCGTTGATAACTTCTCCTAATTCAGCAATCCTATAGCGGGCTAGAGAAATTTTATGGTTGCATCCTATTTGCTTTCTCTGGAGTTTGGAAATCTGAGTATGAGCTTGCTGAAGTTCGGCTTCCAGAGCATCAAAATCTCGTTGAATAATTACAGTTCCTTTTCTGAGGCCTTCGATTCCATTTTCAATATGCTCGATACGTTCGATGGGGATTGCATCTAGGCTATTTAAGATATCCAGGATTTGCTCCTCATGTCGCTCGATAGTTGACTTTCGAGAGGTTTCGCCAATCTCAAAAGTTTGAGGTTGGAACGGGGTAGAAGAAGATGATTTTGTTGGTGAAAGAAGTCCTTCTGGTAGAAAGAATTCTTGAGTTTTAGGAGGTATGATAATTGGAGGCGGGATTGGTGATTTTTCAGTATAGAAAGCTTGTAAAGCTTTCATGTAAGGATCATCGGGAAATAACGAAAGGGTCGGTGGGGCAATTCCAAATAAATTGGAAGCACTAGAGTAAGTTTTCCCTGGAGAGGTCGGGACATAATCCGGAGAAACCGGAGGAACATAGTTTGGGAAATTGGAAGAAAAGACATCCTCCAAATTTGCAGTAGGATGGTCGGGGGAAGACATCGTTCTGCTTAACAACCCAGCAGTAAATAACATAAGTTATTTATTTAGTAATATAATAGTAATGTAGCTGTTACATACCATTCCAGAGATATAGCTGCACCGGAGGACTTTCTGGATGGAAAAATAAAAAGTAAGTTATAGTTAAGGTTTTTAACCTTGTTCTCTATAACGTTGGCTCTTGATACCACATCTGTAACACCCCCATTTTTACATATAGCAGCGGAAGCTAATCTGGGTATTACTTCAAGGTACAATAGTCATAATCGATAGAAAACAAATCAAAAAGAGTCGTTTGAAAAAATAAGTTATCATTCATTATTTCCTTCAGAGTTTTTACAAAAGAGAGGTCCAAACAGCTGTATTTACAAAGTGTAGAATGATAACGTTTTTCCATCTTCATGTCTCGCCACCCGTGCCATTAGTACACCTGAAGATAAAACATGCTAATAGTCAACACAAAGGTTGAGTGAAATCCATAGGTTTTAAGGCAATATAAGTTTGAATGCAAATGCGATATTTTAGGTTACGTTGATATACCCCAGTATTGAAAAACATAATTATTATTGCAAATTTTTTTTTAAAGCTTCATGATCTGAAGCCTTAGGGTATGGTGATACGGTTATAGCCCTGTCGGGTAACATTGTTGCCAAAATACCCGGTGGATTTATAATGATGTGCAATTAGTTAAACGTAACTGGGAACACCAACTGGAGTCCAGCCAAATAGATTCTATCTCATCATTCGCACTACTACAGAGAATAATTAACGGTTTCATGATTATGGGGACTTAAAGGCAAAGCAGTTACTTAGGTCAATAGTAAATTGAAATAGCAATACAGAATAATACATTCATATGTATAGCATGTACCCCTCGCCGGTTTATAAAAAGAGTTGAAATGCGAGAAAATGACTTACCTGAACATTATAGGGAAATTGATAGTCAAAGTATATCAAATGAATATTAACGGCTTCGTCCACGTGCAACCTGAGTAATATCTGCCAAGTTCTTAGGTTGGATTGAAAATGTAAGATTTTACATCGATTTCAATTTTGATATTAACATTATCATAAAACACCTTCGGCCCTCATAAAGTCAGAAGTCATTCATGTAAACGTTTGAGGAGCTAGAGCCTTTAAATCGTAAACAACAACAACTCAGTCAGAACGAAATACCAGATGAAACTCTTAATATGAAAGCTTCCCCTAGTATTGTGGTAAGATATAATCCGAGACATGATTTGAAACACATTGATATGAAATGATATAAGGATTAGAACATAAGCAGTTTTAAGCATTTTATTCAATATCTGGAGATGTTAAGAACGAGAAGCGTTAATTAGAGTTATGTCATATAATGTTTTGGATATAATTTTATACTTTTTCAAAATGTTACATTTTTAGACCTGGTTGAAATTGTAATATACACCTAGGGTTTGCATTTTTATCGACTTTGGTACTTCAACTTTTATTGATATCCAAAAATAAACCTTTGACATTGGAAAGTGACATAAATGATCCCTGATTAGAACTTTGCTAAAATGACATATTTGGTCCTTTTATTTATAAGTTCCTAAAAATTACGATATATACCCCCTTGCATGGATTATAATTAAAAAACATTTCCCAAATGCCATGCAAGGCTTAATTTTAACATTTCAATATCATTTTATAAGTTATAATAAACAAAAATATGAAGAGTTTAACACAACAAATTTTAATATAACGAAATTCGTTATAAGCTAAAGGGTAAAACGTTACAAATTAGGGTTTAAAAAGAAAACGCGCGGGTTTTAAGGTCAAATTCTCTAATAACTTATCCAAGAACCATATTTTAACATATAAAAGATATTAAGGAATTGATTAGAACAAAAGTTTACAAGTTTTAACCCATAGATTAAGTAAAAAACATGAATTAGGTTCGGGCATGTACGGTTTTGGATCAAAAAGGCATAACCCTTAGGTTTTTTGAGTTCCAAAGCTTTATATTATATTTTATCCAAGATCATAGAACATTATAAAGGTATGAAAACATGAATATAAGCTTAGAGAACCGGTCCTTTAGCTTATCGCTTAGAAACGGGTCCAAATCGGTCCTTTTAGCTTCGTAACGTCCCAAAATAATGACTTCATGCTTCGTTATCTTGGTTTCTTTTGCTCCTTTATGTACTTTAGAGACTTCATAGGGAGATCTATTAAAATGCATATTGAGCAAATATTTGCTATTATATGGGTTATAGAAGAGGAAGGTGGTTGCGAGGTTTGAATGGTCACATATGGGGTCTTTTTAATACCCTTTGAAGAGTGTAAGAGAGTAAGCAAGGGTATATCTGGGTCTTGACACATAGTAGAGTCAATGTATGATGTGTATAAGCTAAATTTCAATGTGGAGTCTAGAAAACTAGGTTATATGATGTGGCTACCCTTTCTTGCTGCCCGCGGGTAAAGAGAAGCAAAAGAAGATGCCATGTGCTCTCGTTATGTTTTTAACCAAGGGAAGGCTAAGCAGCGTAAGCAAGCTTTAGATGTTTCTAGAAGGAGTTCATATAAGTTATTTGCACATGGTTTGGTTTTAAATGGGTCAAAAATGATGATGAAGAGGTTCGGGTCTGGTTTGGGTTCGACGAGGGATGCACAAGTTTTCAAGCTTACATTTCGTGTGTAATTGATTAAGGATGGTTAATTCATGTCCCTAAGGTCTGATATAAGAAGTATTAACAATATTAGCAATTGGTTTTGTTAAAATGGGTTTAGAATAGAGAAAATGAGGTCGCAGGTTCAATATAGGGCTCATTAGGTTTTCATTGACTATCTGGCTTATATTTGCATACTCTTGATTAGGAAAGTATGGAATACAAATCCAAGGGCTTATATAAATAATATCAATGAAGTATGGGTCGATGGTCTAAGTTAAAATAGGATTGAAATTGAAAAGAAAAAGCCGTGGCTTGGAATTAGGGTTCATAAAGGCTTTAAGGTTTTCTAGCTATGTAATTCTCGTGACATTGTTGAAGAAAGGATGGGTTAATGATAATTAAAGGTCTTAAACTCATTTCCATGGGTTTACCATGATCTTGGTTGCTTACTTGAGAATGAGATGTCTAAAATGATTAAACGGTCAACATTATAATAGTTGTACAAGTTAGGGTTTTTCTGAGATCGTTTCTTTGAATAATTGAGGTAGAGATGAGAAATGATGATGGAATTATATTGATGAGGTTGTAATTTAATTTCTATAACTTATTTAGGAGTTTGATTTAGCTTTACAATGGTAAAAAATCAAGAAACGGTCATTGTTTAGAAACTAGCTGGTTTTAGGGTTTAGGGTTTTGAATTAGGGTTTTAAGTATAAAAAGATGTATGAAAGCTTATGAATAGAATATTTAGGGTTTATACATTGTATAATGAGTGTACTAGCTTGTACATAAGTGGCGGTGAAGAAATTAGAATGAAAACGGAGGTAAAACGGCTATTTAGAGATCAGCTTAATGAACCTGTACATTGAGCCTTTAGAGATTTGTACTTGAGTTGAAGAGAATTTTATATTTCAAATGAGATGTTATATTGCTTGTACATATGCTTTAGTATCTTGTGCATTCACTTTAGATGTTAATCCTTCATGGAATTAGGGTTTAGAGATATCCGATAACGGTTTAAAGCCCGTTTTGATATAACGTTGCAAATGGTACATTATAGGAATAATGTACTTTATAAAAATGATATTATGATATTGAATTGATATGTTATGATGATTGCTTGACATATATAAAGATAGGATTGTCATAGATATGTTGCCTGAGTCCGTTAACTTTAGTCATGCAAGAAATGTTGCATATTGAGATATTGGCAAAGTAAGTAATGTAATGTAATAAAGCAAAAAATTCCCTGAAAAAGGTGAGTTCATATATAACTGATAGATTATACATAATCTAACATAATATAATGGAATTTTACATTATGAAAATTCTGGGAGTGGGTTTGGGGGGGGGGGGGGGGGGGTTTTTGGGGGGGGGGGGGGGGGGGGGGGGGGTTTGTTTGGGGGGGGGGGGGGGGGTTGGTTGGTTGGTGGGGGGGGGGGGGTTTATTTGGGTTCCCACTCAGGTTTTTATGTACATGTATATATGATAAGCGAGGTTATGATCTAAAATGGTAGGTAGTTGTAATAAATATTCTAAAATGAAAGTCGACAACCTTATCATAATCATAATCGGGGAGGGTTGATATAGCAAAATGATAATAAACAGCCACGTCACGCAACCTGAGTAAATATGTTGAGTCTTAGAAGATGTACTCTAGAACATGGTTCAGAGAGTCTAATATTGTTATGAGTTTGATTGGAAAGTTTGGAATTATTGTATCACCGTTCGGGCCATCATAATTCAGAATCATTCAGTAAACGTTTTGAGAGCTAGGCACTTAAATCGAAACCCTACAACTCATCAAAACTAATACCAAATGAAACTCTTAAATGAACTCCCTAGTATTATGATCGATATAATCAGTTTTAGCGTTTTGATCAATCTCTGGAAATTTAACGCACGATAAGGGTTTAATTAAAAGTATGTATTGTAAGGTTTTTAAACATGTGTTATACTATTTCAAATTGTTACATATGACCCTTGAGTTTGAAAAGTGGGAGAATTTACCCTTGGAGTTTGCACTTTTACGACTTTGGTCCTTCAACTTTAAAAGATATACCAAGTAAACCTTGCACTTTGAAAAGTGACATAATAGACCCCTATAGTTATAACTTTGATAAAATGACATATTCAGCCCTTCTAGTTATTAATTTCAGAAAGTTACGATATATACCCCTTGCATGGAATTATAATTAAACAAAACATGTCCAAATTGCCATGCAAGCTTATTTTAACATTTCAAAAGATATTTACAAGTTATAATAAAGTAAAATATGAAGTGTTAATGTAACGCAAGTTTAAAATAACGATTTGTTAGGCTAGAAGCAAAACGTTCAAATAGTTTTAAAATATAAACGTGCGGGTTTTAAGCTCAAATTCTTTCATGACTTACCAAAGCACTTATTTTAATGTTATTTGAGCTTATGGGTAGGATGATTTATAACATATTTTACAAGCTTAGCTTATAGATTAAGCAAAAACATTAAATTAGGGTTTCGGGTGTACGGTTTTGGATCAAAATGGTACAACACATAGGTTTTTGAGTTCAAAGCTTTATACTATGATTTTAGCATGATCATATGAACATTATAAATGTATGAATACAAAATATAAGCTTAAAGAACCTGGTCTTGAGCTTATAGCTTAGAAACGGGTCGGAATCGGGACTTTTAGCTTAGTACGCCTAGAATAACGACTCCCGCTTCAATTCTTCATGGCTTCGCTTCTTAGACTTTTTTAATGATCCTAGGATCATATGGGAGCAAAGGATTGCTGCCAATTTGGTTATAGAAGGAGAGGTTTGTGCGAGTTGAAAATGAAACACAAAAGTGCCCTATTTATACTCGAATTTAGGTGAGGTAAGTAAGCAAGGCTTAATTTCTAATCTTGACACACAGGAGGTCTAGTAGGGGATGTGTAGAAGCTAGAAATTTAGGTGTGGAGGTCTAGCAAAGTAGATTAAAGTGTTGGACCTCCTATTGCTTGTCGCGGCTGCATAGAGGAAAAAGGAGGCCATGTGCCTTCATTTTTAACCAAGAAATGGTCTAAGTAGCTGAGTAAGCTGATCCAAGGTTTCTAGAAGGAGTTCATGTAAGTATCTTGCACATGGATGGGTCTTAAATGGGTCAAAGAATGCAAAGAAAGGTGTGGGTCTGTTTTGAGCTCGACAAGGGTTTTTACAAGTTTTCTCACTTATATTTCGTGTATATTGATCATGGATGGTTGGAAAATTTCTCAGGTCTGTAATAAGAATGTCCGCAATGGATTTTACAATGGTTTGGGTTAAAATGGGTTAAAAATGAAGAAATGAGGTCACGGGTTCCATTTGGTACGGTTTAGGGTTTTCTTGACTTTCTTTGCTTATAATTCGTGTACATTGGACCAAGATTGATAGATTATTGATCCTAGGTAGTATATTAAGGATTATAATCAAAATTTGAGAGGTGGTTTGGGTTAAAACGGGTAGAAAATGAGTAAACGGGTCAAAAGTTCAATTAGGGCACAATTAGGGTTTTCTAGATTTATTTCTTGTATAATTGAAGTTGAATGATGAAATGATTATGGAATATGATTGATAATGAGTAAATATGTTATTGAAACTTATTTGAGAGTTGGTTTGGATTTACAATGGATAAAAATTAAGAAACAGGTCATAGTGTAGTATTTAGCTCGGGTTAGGGTTTCTGAGTTTTAAATTAGGGTTTCGAGTGTAAAAATGTGTATGAAAGTTTATGAATAGAATATTTAGGGTTTACACATTGTATATTGAGTGTAGTAGCTTGTACACAAGTGATGGTGAAGAAATTGGAATGAAAACGGAGGTAAAACGGCTATTTTAGATGTCATGCTTAATGACTTTTACATTATGCTTTGAAAACTTGTACTTGACTTGGAGAAGTTTTTATATTTCAATTGAAATGTTATATACTTGTAATAAGCTTTAGTAGCTTGTACATTCACTTTAGATATTAACCCTTCATGGAAATAGGGTTTAGAGGTATACGATAACGGTTTAAAGCCCGTTTTGACATAACGTTGCGAATGGTACATTATAGGAATAATGTACTTTGTAATAAGGATATGATGATATTAACTTGACATATTGTGATGTTTGCTTGACATATATGAAGACAGGATTGCCATAGATAGGTTGCGTGAGCTCGTCTACTTTAGTTATGCAAATTACATTATATATTGAGATATTGACAATGCAAGTAATGTAATAAAGCGAAAGATTTCCCTGTAAATTGAGACAAAGTAAAATATATTTTTATTTGATGAAAATTCTGGTTGTTATAATCATGAAGGACAGCCATCCATGAATAGATCCCAATCAGGGATGAGGATGACCTGATCACTCCAAAGTGTGTAAATGGATCTTTGTGTTTCTTATTGTAAACAGTTCACAGCTCAAGCTGTAAATATTAAAAGATTTTAATGCTCAGATCAGAAGCTAAGAAGAAGCCCGACTTGTTATCACCATCACAAAATCATGGATAAAAATCCTTCAATGAAGAAAAGATGGCAAGGAAAAAAAGATGGAGTCTTTATCCAAACAGGGGAGGAAAACTTTTAAATCTGTACCAACTATAAAGATCCAGCTTTTGATGATCTTGATGATGCAATGGATTACATGGAGACTGAGGATGCTCGTGATGAGGGACATTGTAAGGACAGTAAAGAACAAGATAAGTACTAAAATATCAATTAGTACCGACAAGCCCAAAAGTTAGTACCGACAACCCAAAAGTTTAGTACGATCAAGCCAAAAGTTAGTAACGACAGCCAAATGAAGTACTGCTGAGACCAAATAAAGGTTATGCTGAGCCAAAAGATGAAATTCAGATGAAAGTGATGCCCTACCACTGTTTTTCTAGAGATTATGAAAACTAATTGCTCAATTCTGGTGACCAGAGCCAAAAAAGACTAATCAAAAAGAGTTTGAGATTAAAAAGATTAAAGATACTGATAGACCATAGACAAAAAAAAAAAAAAAAAAAAAAAAGAAAAAAAAATAACAAAAAATACAACTAAAAGTCAATCTAATCTTAACTTGAAGCCATTCCAAAGATTGATCCCTAAAGACAAAAGGCAAGAATTTCTTGAGGAAAAAGCTTAAATCAGATGCTGAATCGTAAGTGTAAAATCAAGCTGAAAAGAAGTTTAAAATGCTTGCTAATGATGAAGAGATAGCCAGAAAGGTTCAAGAGGAATGTGAAGCAAAGAGATAAGAAGATGTTGGCTGAGGAGAACTACTAAAGCTGCATTCACCATGAGTAGGATTTATTCAAGCAAGATTAATGCAAGACAGATCTTGCTGAGAAGCTTCAAGAAGAAGAGAGAGAAAAGTTCACCATTGAGCAAAGAGCCAAGTTTCTTCATGATACCATTGTTTAGCACAAAGAAAGTAACATTTCGTATTTTCAGGTCATTTACGACATCATATATTTCACTAATTATTTTTTTTCTCGTACGCGTTTACTTTTAATTTTAATAGTTAAGTTAAATCGCGTAAGCTATAAATTATCAATTAGCGTAAACGGACACCAAACGAATTAAAGTTTTTCAAGCAAGCAATAAATATTTTACTAATAATAATCAACTTTTTATATTTTATTTTTATTGGTTGCGTAAAACGTTTACGTTTCGCAATTTAATACATTTAGGTATACCCGGAAGCACCAAAACTTTTTCTACGCTTCAACAAATACCCACTATTATACCCAATACCCCCAAAATTTTACAAAATATCTATCCTACATACATACATGGCCGGTTATAGCTTGAGATAACACAAAGATAGATCACTTTGAAAAACATGTTCCTTAATTCCATGAAATGTTCTATACTTTACAAGACAAAGACCAAAGACCTTCCTTAAAATCCTCCTAATGTTTTTCTTGACCAAAGACTTGCTTAAGACTTCCATGGCAATCTACCAATTCATACAAATTTCTCTACCCCATTTACAAGTATTCATATATCATACTTAAGCTATACCATGAAGAATTGAAGGCTTAGTTAAGCATTCTTAAAGCTTAATCTAAGTTAAGGGTTTCATCATTTATTTTTAAGCCAAGGGTATAAATCACAAGGGTGTGATTTGTTTACCTTTCACAACTCATTCACTTAAGGTTATCTAAGACCCTAATCATTTCATAATTATCATTTTATGTGTATATTAGTTCTCTATAGCAAAATCACCATTATGATGCTTTTAAACATGTAAGACATATTTTTACTTGTGATCATGGTTTTATACACTTTTTCATATGTCATGTGGATGCCAAGAACATGTTATAATAGGAACATAAGCATTATACAAGTGTGGGCTTATCGATAAAAAGTATATATTAAGTAATGGTATAAAAGTTTACTTAATAAGTTTGTAAGTAAAAGTCATGAAAGGACTTGATATCATGTACAAAATGGACTAATGGACATTATATATGTATGACATATGATATAAAAGGTTGTGGAAAACTTGTGGTATTTTATTTGGTTAAAAAGTATATAAAAACAAGTGTATAAAATTAGTTATATAAAGGACATAAAAAGGGCTGTTTTGATTTGAAATCAAAACAGTGGGTTTATCATTTTATAAAAATAATACGTCTCATGACGATTCCAAAAAGGTAAGAAACTCGAAAAACCGATTTATAACGAAGGAGATACGATGATTACAAGTTTACAATAATTAATACTTTTATAAAAATAACTTTATAAAAAGTTACTGTTCATCAGGAACATTTATTTTTTGGAAAACATCATAAATAAATAGAAATTTTAATTACGAGAACGTGCTCAGAAAGAATCGCTAAAAACTGAGCTAAAACGAGTAAGATACGACGTTTCAAAGTTATCGAACATTATTTATAAAACCTGAAAACCCGTAAATGCTTCAGTAGCTACTGAAACTGCGTTTTGAGGACCTTCGGGTCCGATTGAGTAGAAGTGTAAAACTTCAAAGTTGTTCGGAACGTCATTTTACATAAACCTGCCGATTTTTATAATTTTCGGATATATAGTTTGTAAACTAGACATTTTTCCTGACATGAATAGTGTTGGTTCGTTTTTAAGCAGCTACTGAAACTGCGTTTTGAGGAACTTCGGGTCCGATTGAGCCGAAGTGTAAAATTACAAAGTTGTTCGGAACGACATTTTACATAAACCTGCCGATTTTCATAATTTTCGGATGTATATTTTGTAAACTAGACATTATTTTCTGACGTGAATAGTGTTGGTTCGTTTTTAATAAAAAAATTTGCGAATTATTTTGGAAACACTTAAATAATATTTATACTTGTTTTAAACTT
>BQNB010087586.1:0-27886 GCA_026074375.1 Tanacetum coccineum | reverse complement strand
TTTGGTACGAGGGTATAATGTTGCGTACATTCTTCTTTGCTTATTCGTTAATTAATACAATGTAACGTTTGGGGTCACGTGTGTGTTTTCTTTGAGTCTATATTCTGCGCTAGCTTTCAAGGTTTGTTGGACTTAATCGTCCAACAAGTGGTTACCGAATTAAATAAAGAAAATTAAAATACAAAAGATAATCGAAAAGGAGCTTAATTACATTTTCATGTGGATCGTCCACCATTGCTTGACGTATAAGAAATTACTTATATTTCTCCAAATCAAAACAATAGTATAAATGGTGTCAAATCGAAGCTTTTGACTAATAGTAATCTTGTATCTATCGACATGATAACAGTATGGACATTCAAAAAACATGATTAACGGGTCGATAATAGTCGAGCAGGAGCTCGACTCGTTTATAATCGTAAAGCTCGGGCTTGAGCTCGTTTGCAAGCCTCGTATTTTTAGCTCGAGTTCAGTATGTGAAAATTTTCATAAGGGCGCGGTTGACTAATTTTTGTGACGCCTTAAAGGAAATTAATTAGGCTCAAATCAAACTCGGGTGTTAAGTACACCAGCCTTAGGCTCATTTATATACCATATGTATATACAATATGTACACGTATACACGATATATATACGTATATATTTCTAATGGTTGTTAGGCTCCCAAGTCTAGTCGAGTTTTATATATAAAGCTTGGCTTCAGCTCATTTAGGCTCAACTCATTCAAGGTTCTTAACCATTTAATTATGAACTTTTCACAACCAGGTTGGCCAATTTTATAAGTTTCAATGACACGTTGTTGCTTAATAGATCGCTTATGATATAATGTTTACGACACGGAACCCGTCCCCAGTGTACGTGCCGTTATATATGATTCTAGTTATAACTATTGCGAACAATTCAACTAGCCACTACATTCTACGTACGTACAATATATATCCTCTTGGTACCATTTTTCAGGTCTCGGTCTGTTGGATAATTTTTACCATCCTCTCTTTATTGGCGCTCTTTTATTTTCTTTAATTATCTCCGATTTGTGATAATATTTCCCACGTATATTTGGTTATTTAATTAAGTATCGACACACTATAATATTTTGTCCTGGAGAATTTTCTTCTCATACTTCCTAATATCCAATACTTTGTCTTTTTCCTTAGAACCTCTAGTTTATATGCATGTTTAGTTCCTTTCATACAACTTTTGTAATTTTGTACGCGTACTTGGTTCACAACTCACACATTAGCGACCTCGCTGAGACCACCTTCCTACCCGCTTCCACACAATCTTGGTGCCCGTGAGATCGACTTACTCATTATCTACGTTGTTTGTAAAAACTTACATAAAATTGAATCGCTTCTGCTTTGAAATATCATAAAATCGTAAGATTATAAGAGAGGAGGATCTTAACAACCATGGGAACACTATGAGTGTTTGTACATAGTAGCTTCTTGTAATTTCTTTTATCCTAACTCCTTTTAAGTATTTTCTAATAAGATTTGGTTGTCTCTAACTTAAAGAAAGCACGTGTATGTTATTTTTAATTAGACGAGTACTCATGAATAACGGTGAGAGTGTAAATGATGTTAATTTGTGTGTGCAATTATTTTTATGTATACATGGGTGTGGGTAACTGAAAAAAATATTATTAGTAGTTTAAATTGTAATTAATTATTCAAATATTTATCATATTGCATTTTTTTAATATAAGTATTTTAATTTAACAACATTACCCTTTTCTAGGTTTTTTAGACTTTTAAATTTAACAATATGCTTTTTTTCTACTTTCCCTGAGTTTTAGGTGCCCTTCGACTCACATATTTATAATCCAACTAATAAGTTACCGACTGTCCTTTTTGTTGAAGTTTATAGAAAAAGGAAAGAAAAAAGGAGAAAGTATTGAAGCCGACTTTTTTTCTTGTCAATTGCTTTCACTATTGGAGCAGGCCACCTAGCAAAAAATAACGCCACAAAAATATCTATTAATTGAGTGGCACGTCATATAAAACGTTTACTTTTGATAACTAATAAGAAAGATATGATAAATAGCATAATGGATGCTAACACGTGTCCTATATTTGACTAAAGATGATATGTTGATATTGCACAGGGTGTAACTATAGCCATAAAATCAAAACTAGCTAGTTGTATAAAGATGTTGGTAACAAACTTGATAAATTGCACCAATCACACAAATAATTTTTTCTATAATAAGATTCATAGTAGTATGATGGAGTATAAATTTTCCATTACATTTCAAAGAGAAGAAGAAAAGTAGAAAACTCAAGTCAAGGTATCAAATAAGTAGAAGTATGAGTCAACATCACAAGCCTAAAGCCTTAATTATCGATACATGTATAAGCTAGAAAAAGCATTTTGTAGTAAGTAGACTTCCTTTATATATTAATAATCCTAAGTAGTAAACTAAAGGGCGACTAGGGGAATCTTTGAATGTCTTTAGCAAACCAATGGATTTTGACTTGTTTATCACAAAGTTTACGTAACTTACGAACATGTTTAGAATGCATGCAAATCCGTATGCTAAAATGTTGAGAACACCGTTGATGAATTGAACACGATGCCTCATATTTCATAAGTCGTTGAGTCGTACTTGAATTGTCGAGTGACTGTTCCTAAGCAGCCAATTATGAAGCCAAGTTCATCTCAAGGAGAGTTTAAGGTGATCGTATTTCAGCCACAAATAAAGAAAAATTGGGATCATTATATATATAAATCACATCCGTATAGAAATGGACAAATCTAGAAGGAGTTTTGGGAGTTAACATTCATATAGCAAAACCTTTCTCTTATTTTTGTAACGTAATCATAACAAGTGTAGTATAGGCCATATATACATGTGCATATACTGTTGTTTTGAACATTTAGACCTTACATTGTGAACAATGAGTGTTACCGTGTTTATAAATAGAAAGATGATAATTAGAAAGACTAAACAAATGAAGAAGGTGCAAGTAATTATGAAAATAGAGTATCTTGGTATCAAAATCCATAGTGAGAATGGGCCAAAGTTTAGATAATGAAAGTAGTCGAGTAAGAATTTAATCACTATGAAATCCTGTTTAAGATTAACAGTATGTAGCAATATACTCAGAGAAGTCTGTTTGATGATATGATTATAGAATCACTGGATAAACAATTTCTTTAATCAATTTGGGGTTAAGCTTTCAGGTTCAACTTGTTGGAGGTCTATCCAAGACGCACAAAATGACGCCCGCCACCAATTAAAAGCTCTTCAATCCTAGTTAGTCGCTTGTCTTGAGATACCACCTAAAGATCGTACATGGCCACACGCATTAACCACCTTGTATGTCCAAACGGAGAGCAAAAAACTCCATTTTACATGTGATTTCACTAACTAACATGTGTCAGCTATCACACGTCATGATAATATCAGGATAATGTGATTCTACTCTAGTACTCTTTCATATTGGCAATATATCTAAACAAAGTATATTACTTTTCATATAGTATAATCAAGGGACACGACTTAATTAAAGCATATACTCAAAGGAGATGAGATAACCATCCGATCTTTTACTAATAGTTATGTTCTATTCGGTATGTTGTGGTATACTTACAACTTTTGATAATTAATTATAACAATAATGATTTTGAGCATCATTATAACGCAAAGTCGTAATGGAGGTGGATGAACAATTATGACACATTATATATATATATAAATCAAAGCACCATTTTTTTTTTCAAGAAATGAATATAGACATATAGTGCTAAAATACGAAGAAAAAGGTCAACTTCAAATGACCTTATCATGCAATGCAAATAAGTAAGTTTTTGAACATATATAAAGTTTTTGACAGTCTAAAAACATATATTCAAAAAGTAACATCATTATGTGATGAGAGCTACTAAGCACTAGTGCACTACCATGCTTTAGTTAGCAAAAAATTAATACGACTACTTCCATGCATTTTATGAAAAATACAAAACATTAACATCATCATTTTAAAACTTACCTCATTTCCTGAAAAGAGAGTTATGTTTATAAAAATTGATCGTTTTCGTTCTTTTAATTTGTGGATGCTAGTTTCTTTCTTTTCCAACAAATAATATTAGATTTACATGTTGGAAAGTTGTAGATATGATATGAAAAAGTGAATACGCATCTCTTCTTTTTTTGTAAGATGGAGAGAGCACTTATTATAGGGTCATATGTTGTCATACTACAAACACATTAGTGTTCATTGGCCTAGCTTTTGTTTTCTTTTCTTTGTCTTTATACGACCAAAATAGTAGTTTTATAGGAAGAAAGAGTTTAAGATTACTTTGACATCAACATTTGTACCCTTTAATTAGCTCTACGTGTAAGGAAACTATATGATATATGACATTTAGAAATCACTCAATCTGACTAATGTTGGAAAAAGAATACCATAAATCCAGAATAAGAATTGACGGTTATTGATCATTTGAGTGACTTTTCAAATCAATTTTCTCTTTATTGCTAACTGTTTCATTACAGGATATCTTAAAGATGGAGATGGAAATGGAAATTCCCAGCACCTGAGATATCAAGTGAATAACCGAATGCTCAGACACGACCTACACTTGTTATGATGTTATGAAAGACCTCATAAAGGTGTCAAAGCTTCCGCAAACTCTGATATCATGTATTTCTTCACAAGTGCACGAGATGGCGATCCATTACAAGATGATGTAAGATTATGTTTGGGTGATGATCTCAAGAAAGCTCAAGATCACAATCAAAGACAAGTCTAAGATGAATCAAAAGATCACAATCCCAAATGTACAAGATATCAAATGTCTACGAGCTAAAAACTGAAGTGATGAAGTTTTGTATTTTCAGGGGTGACCTCCCTTAGGGGGAGATTGTTAGATATTAGAAAAAGACTCGGTCACCCCGTGTATTTTACTGTTTATTATAGCTCGTAGTTTAATAGTTAATAGTACGATTTTCGGTTTAAGTCGGGTACTAATACCCGGTATATTGTAAGAACTATATAAGCCTCTTCCAACTTTGGAAGAGGTAAGCTAGTCATTTATTCCTTTAAACATAAAAACACATTTTCTCTCACTAGAAAATCTCTCTCTTGTATTTCTCTCTCTAGAAACTAGCCAAGTCCAAGAATCGACCCCGTATTATGATATAAGTTATACCACAAAAAGATTTACTTTAAAAGGATGTATATTTATTTTAAGGGTATTAAGCAAGGTTGGTTAGTTGCATGTATAAAAGTTATAGGGTTAGATGGTTGTTTCTTAACTCATACTTGCAAGGACATCTATTGACAGCCATTGGTAGGGATGGGAACAATCAGATGTACCCAATTGCATGGGTTGTGGTAGGAGTAGAAAACAAAGACAATTGGGCTTGGATTCTGTCTTTGCTTTAAGAAGATTTAGAGCTTGGATATGGTGGATGTGTTACTGTAATTTCTGATGGACACAAGGTATGCATCTTATTCTGTTTAGTGTTGTTATATCAATATTTTATGAAAGTTGTAATATTATTTCTAATATTTATAACATGAATATCAATTTTAGGGGTTAATTGAAGCTGTAGCAGGTATTTTACCTGATTCTGAGCACAGGCAGTGTGCAAGGCATATATATGCCAACTTCAAAAGAAAGTGGAGCGGACTTCAATATAAAAGATTGTTTTGGGGTGCATCATCTTGCACAGTGGATCAACAGTTTCTATTAAAGACGGAGGAAATCAAAGAACTTGATCCAACAGCTTACAAGTGGTTAGTTGAGAGAAATCCAAACTCTTGGTGCAGAGCTTTCTCTGAAATGAACAGATGTTCTACAACCTTTGAAAATGGTATATCTGAGAGTTTCAATGCTAGGATTGTACCAGCCAGGGGTAAGCCAATAATTACTATGTTAGAGGATATAAGGATCTACGTTATGCAAAGAATGTATCATATGAACGAGTTGTCATTTAAGCTAGAAGATACAATAACTCCATCTGTTAGAAAGAGACTGGAATATCTTAAGGAAAAACAAAGGTATGTAACTGTATAAATTTAGTACTTAAGCAATTAAAGGTTAATTTTTAATAACTATATCATATTATTACTTCTCAAGAGTTGGCTTGTATACCCAAGTGGATTCAGAGAGGTAGAAGTTAGAAGAAGGGACTATGCATATGGAGTCAATTTGCATACAAAGCATTGTGGTTGCAGATTTTGGGAGTTAAGTGGTATTCCATGTATTCATGCCATGGCAGCATATTACCATATGAAAATGGAACCAGGAATTGGGGGTAAATCAATTTTTATCAAAACAATCATGGTATAATGCTTATCAATACTCTATAAGGCCAGTCACTGGGTCCAAATTATGGAAAACTTGTGATAACCCAGCACCTTACCCACCAATTGAAAGGAAAAGACCAGGCAGACCTAGAAAACAGAGGATCTGACATCCTACAGAAGATGACAACCATGTTACTAGACTTGGTAGAGTGATGCACTGTCACACTTGTTGGGAGGTTGGGCACAACAAGAAAGGTTGTCAAAATCAATCAAGACCTAAACCCCTAGGCTTGGCTACAACTATAGGTAAACCTCCACATATTCTTACTAATTCTAAAGGCAAAGGGATAGATACGGGGACAAAAAAAGAGGTAACACCAATGTGATGGCTGGGTCAAGTAAGAAAAGAGGAACAATTAGGATTGGCAGTCCAATCAAAAGATGAGAAGACAACCAAGTGACAGAAGATACCAGTATGGGTGATGCTAACTTAACTACATAGGTAATATATCAGTTATTTTAAATCATTTATCAGATTTTACTTAAATATCGTAAAAACTAAAGATAATATGCAATACTAATACAGGAATATCAACATAAAATGGATATGGAAGCTTTAGCTGAGGTACAAAGAGAGATTGCAGCAGAGGATGCAGAACGAAAAGAGGATAAGACAGATATGGGCTGAGAATGAAGCTAGTGATTTGTATTAGGAAAATATGGCAAAAGAGTTTAGGGATGATGAACTGAATAGGCCAGAAGATTCATTGGAAGCTGCTTATTCCTTTGATACAATTTTAGAGATTAAGGATGATGAACTGAATGTGCACCAAGTGTCTATGGACTTACCAGTAAATGAAGCTCCTGAAAACTGCACCACTAAGGAGAGTCAGGTTCAAGATCCAGATCCAAAACCTACTATACCTATACAAGAAAGTCAAGTTCAGACAAGATCCAAGATAAGGAAACAAGTAGCTGCAACAACAAGTATGAGATTTTATGTGAAGAATAGGGGCAAATATGAAAGGATTGCTAACATTAAGGCAAAGAATTTCAAGTTTGATGCAAATGGGTCAGGATCAACTGCTGACAAAGCCTTTGATGTTTCCGAGGATGAAGATTAGTTGTTGATATTTCTAAGATTCTGTATTTGTGTACCTTAAAACACTATGTGTGATCTTTTGAAAACTTTGGTAGATTAGGTATGAATGGATGAAATTGGCTACTGTAAAGCCAATGAACAAGAAAACTTTGAACTTTGTTTTGTGAATTGTATCCATTTGGTTGGTACCTTGTCATATGGTATCCAATGCAGAATCTATTAACCTCACTTTTATATAGGTTGTTGCATTATTTATGTCCTCTTATGAATATATGTCTACTATTGTCTTGGTATGTATTGAATGGGTCAAAAAGTTTTGTTTTTAAAATGGGTCAAAACCAAGAATCAATACTACTTGTCTGCCATATGCTTATTTTGGGACCATTACAAACTGAAGCATAAAGGGACCAGATCATACAGAACCATAAAAGCCATTCATTAGATTCATTAGATACCAACAGCATTTACAGACACTTAAACCTTAGCATTACAACACAACCACTTACTCTATCTTACCAAAAGAAGCACACTAACACAACACTCTTCATACAAATACAACAACTAAAACAATTTGACTAGTAGAAACAACACAAATATGACAACAACCATCTTCTTCCAAAAGCTGGTTCTTTTTCTAGCTTCACACAGCTTAAACTCCATGTTTGCTTGATAAACCTCATATTCAGCTTGTAACATTTCAAAACTATCTTAAAGCCTTGTCTGTTGCACATACTGATACCTTTCATCAGGGTTTAAAGCCAAGTACAACTCAATCATCTGATTCTTATACCACCCATTATTGAGCTCTAGATCAATCCAGTAGAAAGCATCACAACTCCTTTTTCCAGTAACCTATTAGACCATGAAAAAGAACCACTTGTTCATCAAGAGACAAAAAAAATCTTTGGTAGATTCAAACAATCACTTACATTTGAATTGCGACAATTGAGAAACCTACGACATGGGTTGAGAACGGTTCAAGCAGTTCGCCTAGCCAATGGAAGTCCACACTTACATAGTCGGGGTGATTGAACAAACCTACGCGTTGCCATGATCAATGCAATTTTTGTGATTAATTAGGATGACTAAAAACTAATTTTAGAACACAAAGTTTTGTCCACAAATCACGTCTAATTTTTTTATTAAATATCTATATTTTTTCTTATAATTTATCAAAAAATAATAAATAATACACTTTCCCTCTCCTACATTAAATCCAAATCTAAACCCAAATCCAAATCTAAATCCAAATCCGAATCCGAGTCCTAAACCCATATACAGCAAAACCAAACGCGAAAACGCGCCCTAAACTGCTACAATGAATCAATGCCTACGATGTAAATCACACCAAACTAAAAGATACACGTATTTAGTAAGAGAATCTAATCCGTACGAAAGAGAACAAGTTGATTGGGCATTACACATCATACCAAAGAGTCCACATGTTAGATGTTTGTCTTAAAAATATCAAAATTTGATAACCTATTTAGTTTAGAAACTATTTAGCGCACACATAATGTTGAAATATGTAATAATACGTGAGTTAAAAGGAAATACATCAAACATCTAAAATCAAGCACAAAAATGAATACATTAAAGGAAAAATAATGTAAAATACTTTTGAATATTATATAATAGTTTTGATGACCTGAATATCATATTTTAAAAAGTTTATAGACTTATATAAGCATAAAAATATTACGATGATGACTTGAATAAATCATTTGTAGCATTATAGTGACTTAAAAGTATTAAAACGTTAGTTTAATGACCATATTAAACAAAAGAATTGTACAATAACCTAATTGAACATTTTTCAAATGTACAATGATCCTTTAAATGCAATAACCCAATCCGACTATATACATTGCAACTTCAAAACACAACAATCTGTTCTTAATCCGTTGGAAATCCAAAAACTCTACAAACAAGCAGAAGAGTAATAGCTGCCGAAAGTTTGCATGTATACATATCATCAAACACCCCGTGGGTATCTACTGCACGAAATCACTTTATCTAAATCAAAGACATGGATTTATGCAAAAGATTATTGAATAAAAAGACCAAATAATAATTACAATACATGTAAAGTTTGACATACAAATTTATTCTAATAATTTTATTGCCACTACCATGACCAGTCGGTACGATAACCCCCCCTAAACCGGCACGAGACCCCACCATGTTGTGATAGAGTTGGGACGTCTTCAAACATAGTCAATTCTCCTTCTTCATCTAAATCTTCATCACAAACAATTCTTGCACCACACTCCTTCACTTCAATAGTTTCATTCTCATCGAAACAATATGTTACAAAATTCTCTGCTTCCTCCAGTTTCTCTAATTCACTTGTTGTATAATGCAACCATATCATATCCGACTCATCGACTCTTATTGGCTTACGCCCAAAATATTCGGCACGGTAGAATGGATCGCAGCTTCCCAAATAATCTCCATCAAAGTTCTCTACATCGTATCCTAAACATGCCCACTGACTTTTTCTCTTAAAAACAAAACAAATTCCATATCCCCTTAACTTACTGAAGCTCCAATCTAATGGTAATTCGACCTTTACCTGATTTCCCATACTTTTATTTGTAAACCAATTTGGAATGCTATTTCCTTCATATATCATATCCATATTCTTAATGGAACTTCCTGGCATACTGAACAATCCACGTCTGTTATTTTGGATACGCGCATACCGAAGGAAAGAAGAAAATCGGTTTGTAGAGCCTTGGGAAGTTACATATGAGTCGAGACACTCAGTATCCGATATCGACACCTGGCTCTCAGTGACATGGTTCTTAAACAATTTTGGACAATTACTCAGATAAGTGGACCTCTCGGTCATGATTGGATTTGATCCCGTAATTGAACTTAAGGAGGTGCAATCACGTGCGTGAAGATACTGTAGGGTATGTGGAAGTTCAAGCAACGCTTCCAGCTTCTTGCAACCATCAACTGTAAGTCTTTTAAGATGAGAAAGTTGACTCAAACTTCCAGGCAAGCAAGTAAAACCGTTCCCTTCTAAGTTTAGTTTCTTCAGAAATGATAACCCTCCAAGGCCATCAGGCACTTGTTCTAAGTTGCAGAAGCTTAGATTCAGAGACTTTAACATACGTGAACCTTCCAATGAAAATGATCTTTGGGGATGTTGTTGGTTCCATATGAAACCACGGATTGAAGTCCACCATCTAGACCAAAAGGCTTGAGGCAGTTGGTTGACATTTAAGCATCCCGAGAGATTCAAAACTTGAAGAGCATACATATCCACTGTGCTAGGAAAACTCCTAGCCCGCCCGCAGTCTCTCATATTTAAGATAACAAGTCTCTTGAGCATTCCAATTGATGGATGAATTGTAACCATATTCACACAACCTTCAAGATCTAACTCTTCAAGATTTGTAATCTCTGAGAAGTCAGGGGTGGTTGTTAGGTCACAACAGTGCCTTAGCTTCATTATTTTCCAACCTTCTTAAACACAATATCAATAGAAAAAAGATTAGTTCTGATAATATCTCTATGTTTCAAAACACAAACACATGTAAGAACAAAAAGAAAATAACCTTTCGTGTTGATCCAAAGTTGTTTTGTTGCTAGAAAGAGAGGTCGAATGACAACAATTCTTGTGGATAAAAATCTGAAAGGTAAGAGCTCAAAGGGACCTCCTTGCCAATAGGAGCAATCTTAGCTCGTATGGATAAAAACTCCAACTCTTCCAGAAAAGTTCACTGCATATAGTATCGCACACCCCTTTATAAAAAAATCGCCCCTTTGGTAGTTTTAGAATCCGCAATTTTTTCATTGCGCAAAGCTTAAAAACCTCTCTAATCAAACTTTTTGACTAGATTTACATCTTTCTGAATGTCAGAATTTCAACTGCGGATGTTGTTGACTACAGACAAGACAAATGGCAGTAACTAATTGTATTAAATGAAGCAATGAAATGAGTTGCATATCTTAAAACAATCCAATTCTTACTTACTTGGTTTTGACTCAAGATTTTGTAGATCTCTGATGGATTAGCCCACAATCTGCTTCGGTTCCCAGGCGTGCCTTCTTCAAATACAATTCCCCTTGCCATTGCTTGAATCAAGTCATGCATTTGAAGCGAATAATTGCTTGAAATCGTGATTAATGACCTATCAACTAGAACTTGTATATTTGTATCTGGAAAAAAGTTACAAGAATCTAGTACGCTTGTTGCAAAATCACAATTTACGCCAATGAATGAACATGCAATATCAAGTAAGATATTTTTCTGACAGAGGTTTAGCCCATCGTAACTTAAACGAAGCACTTGTTGTATCTCTGGATTAGGATGTTCTTTGAGCTGACCCAACTCGCTTTTCCACTGTTTCTCAGTTTTTCCGTATAAAGAAAGACCCAAAACTTTGAGGGCCAGAGGGTGACCTTGCGCATATTTCACAACTTCCTCGGCAACTTCTTTGAAGCCTCTAGAAGAATCTTTTGTTCTAAAGGCATAGGAACTGAAGAGCTGAAGAGATTGATTCTTATCTAGAAAGTCCATGTGAAGGATTTCATCCACTCTATGTGATTCTAGCAACTGTTTATCTGTACCTGTGAATATAATCAAACTTCCTGGGTGAAACCAATCTGAATCGGCTAGCGCCTCTAACTGCTTATAATCATCTACATCATCCAAAACAAGCAGGATTGGCTTACATGCCATCCTTTCCTTTATTATTGCAGCTCCTTTAGCAACACTTGATATATTCAGATCTTCTACTTTCATGATCTCTCCAATCATATGCCGTTGGACTTGAATCACGCCTTGTCGTTTTATGACTTCTTTGACATCTTCACAAAAGAAACTTTCTTCAAAGTGGACATACATAAAGTGATAAATAGCTTTGGCAAGGGTCGTCTTTCCTATTCCGCTTATACCACATATTCCAATCTTGTTAACCTTATCTGACCTAACAAAGCGTGACAAGTCTAATTTGTCGAAATAGGAATCTATGGCAACAAGGTTTTTACCAACATGCAAGGGTCCGTCACATAATTTTAAGAAGATGTCTTTGGAGATGCGATCAATGAACTCGGACTCGTACCTATTAACCGAAAAAGAAAAAAGAAACTGAATAGTGTTAAGCTTTACTAATAAGGTGTTTGTGAGAAAACAGCAAATATAAAGAAAATTACCCATTTGTCATGTCTTGGAGATCAGATCCAGATAGATCAGCTGCCATGGATAAAGCTTTTTTCCATATACCGACGTCTGCGCAATGTGAAACTTCGTGGTTACGGAACGCTTCTTCATAACTTATTTTTTGTTTCCTTACCACATCAGGCTTGACATCATAAAAGATAATCCGAACCTCATGTTTGGGATGTTCAGTCTGCTTGCACTCAAGTATCTTGACAAGTTCCCTCAAACACCACGATGAAGAAGCATACTCTTTGGAGAAGATAACTATCAAAAACCTGGATTCTTCAATGGCTTTATAGAGATGAGAGATATCTCTCTTCCTCCTTTTAGGCAATATTCGCGTTGTCATCTCTAAAAGCACGAATCCCTTTTTGCTTGAAAGCTTTAAACAAAGACATCCATGAAATTTTTTCGTATATCCTCACCTCTAAAACTCACGAAAACATCATATTTCCACCGATGAGGAATGGACGTAGTAGCCATTTTCAATAATGAGATTGAGCTGCGTTCAGAAGTAAAGATCACAGAAAAGATAGCCCATTATCAATAATTAGAAACAACAATCCATGACTAAGATAATGTAAACAACATCACATGATATGCAGTTCATAAGAAAATCATTTTACTAAATACGTGCTGGTTCATACGTTCAAATCAATCTTTAGATAATTTAATAATCATCATGCTATGTTAAAAAGTTGGACAAAGATATAACTATGCCTTAATAATTTCCCAAGCACGGTGAGTCGGGTAAATGAGTGGGTAAGGTAAATATGTGGGTAGTATAAATGGATTATTTTATGTTAAAAATAATAATTATTATTATTTTAATAGAAAATTAATATCCACGTGGAAATAACCTACAACCAACCGATTGCATTGTTCATATAAGTATTTTTTTTGTTCGTGGTTCATATCAGGCCATTTTTGTAAGCACGTAGTTCATTTATGAATTTAACCCTTATATTAAACATAAGTTACTATTCACATTAATAGTAAAAAGTATTAAAATTTTCAAAACCTTCATAATGAATAGTAGAATAATATTAAAAAAATTAAAACAAAACACACCTTTAAGTTTGCTAAAAGTTACAAAACTGACCTTCAACTTTTGCATGCTTACAACTTTTTTATATAACAAACATTATTTATCAAAAAAGGAACACATATCTATCGATTCATTCAAAAAAAAATGTCATTGAAAAGATCGTCGAATTGCGAACAAAACAAGCCAAATATTGCAATGCTTCTGATATGACGAACGATTTTATAAAAAAATGTTAAAGTTTAATATATATTTTTAAATTATTTACGGAAATAGTCTTTGAGATTATCGGTTCATTCTAAGACGCGCGTTTCGCGATAGCGCGCAAGTTACGAACCTTGTTAAGATTGGTTTCCGGTATCCAAGAAAGAGTTCCTAATTACTCATAACAAATTTAAAAAATATATATATATATATAACGAATTTAACCCCATTCAAACTTTACCCAAACAAACCTTTACCGAATCCATTTTCACCAATTACCCAAATCGACGAAAACCTATATCATTGGCAAGTCCGCGTAGTAGAAAAGCCAATTCGTAACAACCATGATCAACAACTCAGAATCATCAACAACAATCATGGCAGAAGAACCAAAATCAACTGAACAAACACCTGCAACACCAGCAGAAGTACATATAATATACACTGAACAACCACCTCAAGGCCTTGAACCTGAAACCCATCACCTTAACACCCTCACTTCCGTCATCGGCAGGTAACTTACTATTTCCAGTAACCTTAAATTCTGTTTTATGTAATTTACATGTCTAGGAGCATTATTTTAGAGAAATAGTTGATGATCAAGGGTTTTTATCTGAACTTAAAATGTTTATTTCTAGTGAGGAGGCTGCAAAAGGGGTTTTGTTGTATATTTACAAGCATGCTGCTTGTGGGTTTTCTGCCAAGCTTACTCCCGATCAAGTCGAACAAATTTCCAGTGCGTTTTTTATATCTTTATGCAGGAGGAGTAATTGCATTTTTATTCTACGTTATATAATCAATGATCGTTTTAGTTATATTATCAGATGGCCTGCCTGCCTTAAAATATAGTATGTGTGAGTGAAATAGTATGATTAAATATATACATATTGTGAATTTGTGATCACTGATAAAAGCTGTTTTGATGATAACAAGTCCCAAATATGCAATTTAAAGAAGCAATATGTATCGTGTGAAGTTGGAGGCCACTTTGCTTTGATAAAGTAGATACATTTGAATGAGAAAATGTCTCGGCCGTGGTATTTAATTAACTGTATGGTCAATTGGTCATTCTTGTGCAGTATTACAATCTCATGGACTGTTTAGTTTAGAAAAATGTAAAGTATCTGCCATTGTTGGCGGTTTGGGCCTGCTAGGGCTAATGATTTAACTAGGATGGTAAAGAGACATTTAAGGTAAAGATGGTGTCCCGAGTATAGTCAAACTGTTAGTCCTAAAAGTAAGATGTGTAATGATAGACATCAGAATGCAACATAATTTAGTACACATTTGGTGCCAAAAACAGTTGTTGGTTTGATTGTTCCCAGAGTTCACGATGCATTGACGCCTGATTAATTGTCACTTGCTAGCATGCTTAGTGGTTCCCACTTTTAATGTTCTTGTTGCTCCTTGAAGGTTGACATGTTTGTTTTATGGTGTTTGATGTGTTGTGCTTCGGCGTGATGTCTAAGATTATTCAGAGGTGTGTAGAAAAGCGAATTGTAACCTTGTTTAAGAGTTATATTGGGATACAATGGCAATTAGGCTGAAAGATTAGAGGTACCAATTGGGCAGGCTGGGCAATGAACTAATCCAAAACAAATACTATTCTGAACTACTACTCGAGACGGGTTGGACCGGGTTGACCTACAAACACTTTTTTGTCCATCTTCAATAAAATTATAAAAAATCAACGGCTTTGTAGGATTTCAAAAGTTAGATAATATTATAGTTACAATCATGGTTCTAAAAGGCGCGCAAAGGCCTCGCAAAGGCGCGAGGCGTGACCTCCACGCCACGCAATAGACCAAGGCTTGGGCTTAAGGCTTGACGTGAGATGAGGAGTGATAAAATATGATAAGATGCGATAAAACGTGATGCGTGGAGGCTTTTTTGAATTCAATTTCGATAAAAATCGTATTTTTTTATAGAAATGAAAAAGATTACATGCAAATATAGTTTCTTAACTTTATTCCTTATGTATGACACTTTTTGTAAACTCAATATATTTGTAATATGATATAAATATATAAATTTATAAATATTTTCATATTTTGTGCCGCCTTAAGTCACGCCTTAAAAACGCCATGACTCGCCATGGCTCGCAAAGGCGTGAGGCTTGGCCATGCCGCCACGCCACGCCTCACGCTATTTATAACCTTGGTTACAATAATAACTACAATTTTGTGATAAAAGTGAATTAGGAGGATGTATGCATTAGATTATTAGAATAGACTTTGAGTGACTGTCAACCACTTTAGCCTATCCGACCCACTTTTTAGCTAAATTTTTATATGACCCATTTGGGAAATGACATAACTAAAATTGACCCATTAATAAGTAAATGCATCTCTGTAATAGATTAATGAATCTTAGGAAGTATATGGAAATTTATGTTGAATGACGGTGCTACACCATTGTGGTTACTGACATGTGTTATGTTCAGGCTTCGTATACTAATGAAGTAATACAGTACTTAACCGAAGTTCAATGTGATATTTGAGACTCAAAAATCTTCATTCTGAATGATTTCCAATTTTTTGCCTTTCTAAATCCCATTATTTCAGTTACTTTATATGAAAAGTTTTTCTCAATTGAACTGCAAAAGTGAACAAATTTTTGTTTTGGCAGAACAACCGGGTGTTCTTCAAGTGGTGAAGAGCGGGACTGCACAGCTACATTCAGGACCTGCACAGACTCGTAACTTGTAAAATCGAGACCACTGGTTTGCTTGTACTAGGTTTGGTGTAATAAGTCATGACTCTTGATGAGCATTAATTGCAACAATATGTAATATGCAAAATAACAGAACAAGCGTTTTACTCTATGGATGGTAAAAACTTTATTAATGATATTTTCCGAGTGATCCTCAGCTGGATTTTAAGAAACATTATTAATGATGTTGTCTTGTTCTCTCTACCCCATACCCTGCTCATGCGGGATTGGGTTGCATTGTTGTTGCTGTCTTGTTCTCTCTAGACCTCAATTTTTCTTAAGGCATGTGTTGTTTTATATAATACTCCTGGGAGTTAAAGTTTTAAGTGGGCCAGCCTTTGCAAATTTAGTAATTCTGCAGTGGTAGAAACGCCTTCTATATTGTGTGTGTCGATGGAGGGAGAAAGACTTTAGGAAGTACAGTCTCCTTTTAAAAGAACTATCAGATAGTTGCTAAGGAGTTTGTTGATTTGGTCTATCTGGGAAGAAACGTATGAAACAAGATGATACAAGGGTGCAAAGTGTTACACAAAGAACAAGGTTCTGAACTGAAAGAGGAACCTGTAGCAGCTAAAATAATTACATATAAGTTGGAGAACAGAAGCCACAAACAAGAAACAGAAAAAAGCACTTAGAAACAAAAGTTGAATGGTTAATCTTTTGATTACTTATTATTATCAATACCAAGAGCTTCTGCCAAATCAAAGTTCAAACTCCCTTTCATCGTTCTGCTTTTGACCTCTTCGTCGCCTTTTCTCATCATTGCTGTAAATTCTGCATAATCTATACGTCCATCCTATGGAACACAAAATTACATAAGTATAAAAGGCTCGATAAGTGAACAGTAAAAGCTGAAACAAAAAAGAAACCAATATAAAACAAAATAATGAAATGAAGACAAACATTATCTTGATCGACTTCTTTGATCATATCTTCCAATTGAGCATCTTGTAGACCAAAATCTTTCCAAGCTTGTTGAAGCTCGTCCTTGGTTATGTACCCGCTACCATCTTTGTCAAAAAAACTGAAAGCCGTAAGTAAATTCTCCTCTCGCTCGATCTTGTTCATGTGCAAAGTCGCTGCCAAAAATTCACCGTATTCTATTGTCCCACTGCAGTCAGTATCAGCCTGTCACGATTTATTAATGTAAGTTCTCATATAAGCTTTTTGAACTTAAAAATTTGGAGAGATTTAAACTCCTTTGTTTTTGAAAGAGAGAATAAAAGAACGTACAGCATCCATCAGTTCCTTAATCTCCGATTCCATTAGATTGGAACCAACTCTTTGTAGCCCTTGTTTGAGTTCTTCAAATGTTATTGTGCCACTGTTGTCAGCGTCGATCGTCTTAAACATCTGTTTCAAGCCACCAATCTCCTCTTCTGAAAGCCTTTCTGCAATAACCTGAAAATAAACAAATTTATCAGTAGGTCTCAGGTGATAATTTGATTAAGCAACTCGGGTGAAACAAAGCTAGCTAAAATCATACACGTAAAGCCATCTTCTTAAGTTTGTTCATTGCTGAAAAGTGCTTAAGGCGTGATATAACCGCAGAGTCTAGAGGCTTGTCGGGAGCAACTGTATCGTCCACAATCCATGGATGACCTAGTAAAAGTACAAAAATGACCCATTACGAAATGAACAAAATTGAAAATCTACTTTGACATTGCAACTTACATAGGACTTCATGGGCTTTTATTCTTTGTTGTGGTCTTCTGTCAAGCATCTTTGTTATCAAGTCTTTTGCACTTTCGGAAATTTGTGGCCATGGTTCAGAACTGAAGTCAAGTTTTCCCCTCAAAATCTGCCTAAAAATACCCGAATCCGACTCTGAAATGCATAGTGCACAAGCCATGTTATCATGTATGTAACACAACAAACCAACAATATAGTGTTTTTACAGATATTACCTGCCCAGAATGGTGGGACGCCGGATAATAAGATGTATAGGATAATGCCTGCACTCCACACGTCAATTTCGGGTCCATAGTGTTTATGCAAAACTTCAGGTGCAACATAGTAGGGGCTTCCAACGACATCTGTTAAATATTGTCCTGTAATTCAGAACAAAAAGAACATAAACTATTGTTCAGAAGTGTAAGTCATACTTCGTAGTAAGTATGCTAGAATTTTCATTGTGATAAGAAAACCGATGGAAAAGTATATAGCTAATCTCATAAAATTGCAGTATACTTATTTTAGTGTTGCACATTGGTAAATTTACAGATTGGCATGCCAATAAGCATTCCATTTTCCCCTGATATAAAATAGCAACAAATCATCTCAAATGTTCCACATTAATCATTGTACAATTCATCAATAGTGATAGAAAGAGAACATTGTACTAAGTTTAATGACTCGATGCGCATGAAAATTTGTACATTCATCAACGTATTGTAGAACAAAACCTGGTTTATAGAAGATAGACAATCCAAAATCTATAGCCTTAAGTTGTGCATCCTCATCATGTGTATGAAACAAGAAATTCTCAGGCTTAAGATCTCGATGCATCACACCAAGCGAATGACAAGCTTCCACCACACCAACAATCGTTTTCATTAATTTAGCCGCTTCTTTCTCACTGTAATGCCCCTTTTGTACAATCCTATCAAATAACTCACCACCCGCGCATAGTTCCATAACCAAATGAACAAACACATTGTCCTCGTACGCACCTTTTATCCGGACAACACATGGATGCTCAGATAAATGATGCATTATTTGAATTTCTCTCCACACATCATCATAATCATCTTTACATAAAAGTTTCCTTTTGGGTATGGATTTGCAAGCAAAATCTATACCGGTTGATTTTTCTTTACAAATGTACGTTGTGCCGAATTGACCTTGGCCTAGTTTTTTTCCCATTGCAAAGTGGTCTCGTAACCGTGGAGTTGGGTGTGGGAGGACTGAATTTGAAGGCTTCAAAGATGAAATTTGTGAGGGTCTCTTCATGTTTGGATTAGGATTTATTTGTATGTGATGATAACAAGTAAACAAGAAAACAATTTAGAAGATGAGAAAATGAAGAAATCTGGGAAAAAAAGTTTCATTGCATGCTATGCATGAATGGTGTATTAAGATCTATAGGGCAAGTAACCGAATTAACGGTCTATCCATTATTCACCAATAAGAAAATGATGTTACATAGGTTAAAATCTAGATCCTTTAATACTATCTTAACCATGTTTATTTAATGTAGGTTGTCTTATATTATTTTGATCATCACTTGTTTATGTTTGATCATTACTTATTCGTGCTAGAAATGGTGCACTTTTTCACAAATTGACAGGAATCATATAATGTATGTTAGTCATATTTTTAGGCATGTCAATCATATTATCCTGAGAATGAAACTCGTTGGGACTCTCGTCTTTTGCCGTTACTGTTAGTATTCGGGTCTCGATAATCATAGATTGTTTGGATAATTCTTGAATCGTGTTAAGTTCACTTTCCGAATACAATATTTCGACCCTATTTGTGCCTTGGGTTACACGAAATTCGTATATGGGATAAGACAAGAACACACTCAAATTCTAGGCACAAGAATGAGAACAAAAACATGAAGAAGATTGTATGTGATATTATGATTGTTCATATGATAATGAAAGACCAAAATGGATGTCTAAATATGTTAGACAATATGACTTTTGGTGAAAAGTCATACCCTTTCATAAATGGTCATACCCTTTCATCTATTCCATGGTCACAACGACCTAGTGACGAATTTTCTGTCACAAACTTTGTCATTCATCGTATCCGAAATCAAGTTTATTAGTTTATACAAGTGTGCACTCCGCACCTCCGAACTTGTATTATAACTTAACTTGAAATCATTTTGGTCTCGGGTAAATCACCATTACACAAAATGCTTGATGACACTAAAATCATTAACAGTTAGAATTAAAATGTCTATTCAATTTTTACATTTTTTAGATCATCACTATATTCTTTAACTGAACTATCATGATCATCGTCGTTGTCATATTAGATTTAAAAGGCATGGAAATATTTTGAAAGATTTCGCAAAAGACAAAGTGTTTGTGTTCAAACGAAACCAAAAACAATTTCACAATCAGAGAATCATGGAGGATAATGCTAAACTAAATGGAATGGAGCTAGCAAACTGGTGAAAGAATCAATAATTGGGTCGTGTTGATAATTTCAACATAATTCAATAAACAATGCTGAGTTATCTTGTCATCAACTAACGAAGAATACACTCGACTTAAGAGGATCGTGAAGCTAATTTTCAGAATATTTTATTTATAACAAAACTTGTGTCTCCAAATAATGTATTCTTTGCATTTTGCTTTTATAAAGAATCATGCTTTTGTAAACTTGTCTGAGTTTCTCGTGTGAAATCCAATCATTCATTGTATTTTCTTTACGTTATGTCGACATTATGATATGATGACATTCAAGTATCAAAGTATGACATATTGTCAACTTACTAGCATATTAATATATTGAGCTCTAATACCTCTCATTATACTAAAAAAATAGAGCATGTATTAGACGAGTAACGATGCGGCCGCGCGTTACGGCAAGACGTTTTAATTTGCGCATATGTGCTACTAATTAACAATACATAATGAACGCTTTTCGATAGATAAAAAATTCATAAGACAATGTAAATATCTAAATAATTTCTTATATATATGTATAATAAGAATTTCCGCAAACACAAATTAAGTTTGTAATAATATATAAAGATTCATCTCTGGAGAGGTACTAAAATTGAGTCAGATGCACGGGCTACATTGAAAAATGTTGGGGGTCTTAGCTATACAGGTATGAAACGTTGGTCAAACCACTTGATATGTCATTCATACCCACTATGTGCGGCAACAACAGATATGATGGACATGTCAAGCCATATGCACAACGCTTCATGCCTCTGTAGCTGCAAACATCAACGTTTTTAAGTATTTTCAAATTCTTGGCCTCGTAAATCCTGTTAAATCGACCTGCTAGATTTTATTTTCAAACTCCAAAGGAAAACAATCATAAACGACATATTTTTAAGGGATATAAGACATGAGTAAAGCATATGACAATCAACACGGCTTTGACTTTTTTGAACATCCACGCTCTACCGGCAGTCAAGTTGGTGTCGATTTGTCTTCTTCAAGGATCCTTAGTTTATTTATAGAAACTACACCATGTAAGATGTTATAAACACTGGCAACAACTTCAGGTACTGAACTTTTAAGGGCCACACGTTGACTATTCCATAAACGGCTGACAGCGTCTCTAACATTTTACATGGAGTGCAAGTTCCTTGACAAATTGTTTATCCGTAACAACACACAAAATTTATAGGTATTAGAAATTAAATGTATAGACATATAAAAAGTTACAACGTACATCCTGAACAACCAAATAGATTTGCTTGCAATCCTACTGACCCATAGAAATGCCGTTAATTTCAAGTCTTTTTTTACCTATTCGAACACATTTAATATTAACCACCACGCCCTGTTATCAGCTTAAGTCTATGTAAAGACCTTAAAGGTTTGAATTTATTTAGAAACCTTATAGATCAGATTTAACAATTGAATATGAACCCCGTCTCCGAATTTTATACTCAAAAGACCAACAACATTTAAAGTTAGAAAGGACCATTTTGGGAAATAACAAACTGACACATAAATAGAAAAAACTTATAGCCGAATACGATTATTCTCAACCCATCAATAGTTTCCCTTAAATAAAAGTCATATCACACATTCATCATCACCACCTGCTCGCTGAAAACTACCGAACTTTAAGGCACACACGTTGACAATTCCATAAACGCTGACAGCGTTTTTTTTTTTTTAAATTATTTTTTTTCTTTATCATTTTACATGGAGTGCAAGTTCCTGACAATTGTATATCCGTAACAACACACAATAATTTATAGGCATTAGAAATTAAATGTATAGACATATAAAAAGTTACAACGTACATCCTGAACAACCAAATAGATTTGCTTGCAAGCCTACTAACATGACCCATAAAAATGCCGTTAATTTCAAGTCTTTTTTTGACCTATTCGAACACATTTAATATTAACCACCACGCCCTGTTATCAGCTTAAGTCTATGTAAAGACCTTAAAGGTTTGAATTTATTTAGAAAACTTATAGATCAGATTTAACAGTTGAATATGAACCCCGTCTCCGAATTTTATACTCAAAAGACCAACAACATTTAAAGTTAGAAGGGACCATTTTGGGAAATAACAAACTGACACATAAATAGAAAAAACTTATAGCCGAATACGATTATTCTCAACCCATCAATAGTTTCCCTTAAATAAAAGTCATATCACACATTCATCATCACCACCTGCTCGCTGAAAACTGTTTGGACCCAAAATTATTTTGCATTTCTCATGTTCAGAAAGCCAATGCAGCATTTCATTAGCATCATACACGCACTTAATACAAATGATAGCATATGCGATTGGACGTTATTTATTACCGGGATCTAACCTTTACATTATCAACCTACACGAAATATATACATATCTATACATACCTTATTTTTCTCTTTGAGTATATCAATTACCCTCAACGCTTTGCGAGAATCATCCATGCAACCATTGTTGAACCAAAACCCAATCCGACCTTGCAAACCTTCCATTGACAACATATGCAAAGATCCTACATTAACATAAAATGTTTATAATTCAGTCAAATAACCAACGAGTCTAAACAGATACTGCATACACATTTACTATTATTTCTAAAACACATCACACACAATCGTATCTGATAATAGCAGTTCCAATCTACAATGGCTCGCGTGATACCTTCTAGAGAAATCATCATAACCAAGATAACAATATCAGTCTTACTTGCTTCAAAATTAGACCATCAAATCAAACAAATACTTTTAAAGGAATAATTGTGTCCTTTCCACCACCATTGCCAAACTCTTAAAGGCAACCAAAGACTAATTTTTGTGAACCCGACACCTAAACTATGCAACCGAAGTTGGTAACGATCATTCAAAATTAGAAAAATATCGGGAAATTGGCTAAAACATCCTAATGGCCGCAAAACACGTTTCCATTTTACGCCATCCCAATACTTATGAGATAAGCATTTATGAGTACAATTTCCGTACAACTTGTAGAAGCATGTAAAATCAGTACCCACACACAGCTTACAGATAACGTGCAACACTTTATGATGTCTACAACCCATGACATTTCAGACCGCACCTTATTTATAACCATAAATTACACATAATTTGGACACGGCCTATAAAAACATAGAAGATGAGCGAGCATTATGTGAGGCTATAACACACCAAACAATGACTATGTATCAAAATCTCATGTTTCATATATTGCATTAGCTTAAATATTGCATCAGCTATAGAACGCGGATGCATTTTACTAATTTAACTTTTCAGCACACAAAAATTAGAGACACTTAACGAAAAAACATCGCATCCTTTTGAACCACAAAAGTACACCCAAAATATCATTAAACCAAACTAAAAAACATTTAGTTTTAACCAAAAAAGACCGCATACGTGATAACCTCCTTTATATTACAATTTCTAAACGCAAACTTAAGATGTGAAGTAGACGTACTAATATCGGGATGAGGAAAAAGCGAGAAAACGATATAAGTCTTTTCTACGATGCATGCTAGGAAAGTAAACATTATATCAATTTCTCACTTGTCGTTGACCCATGCATTTATATGTCCACTTCACTCATTATAATTTGAATTTCACAACATTAATACATGATTCGCCTTACCTGATTAGCGAAATACCTGAAACTCAATCATCCGTATTAATAACGAACACCATCTGTGTTGGTGAAATATAGGCTGAAGTATCCTAAGGTTTTAATGATGACAAATAAACATTTGAGACACACAAAATCACAACGATAGCAAAAAAATCCTCGGTGCGCCAGGCTGACGTGTCATCCCAAAGCGCTAGGTTTTGTTAAGGTGCGTTTCGCTTTTTCAAAGTCGGCTTTCCTCTTACCTAAACAAAGTGGATCTTTCATTACAAGTTCGTATATGATATTTGAGATATTAGGTAAATTGGCAACAAGATTTGGATTTAGAGAGATGACCAAAACAAGTCCTCCCATTTTACAAAACGTCAACTCAAGATGCTTTCTAAATGCCTCTAGCCAAGGCCAAAATACTTTTCCCAAACCTAGGAGATTCATACTTTCACTATATCATCGAATGAAAGTGTTCATATGACCATAATCCTTGCGTATGTCTTTCCTAATCACGTAACGGATTTACTCCCTTATTGGCCAATTAAGTCAAGATCACTTTGCGTAAATGTAACTTTCCCTAGGATAATGCTTTACTTAAGATGCAAAACACTTATCTTACTTGCATCATTGTGATTAGCGAATATACTAATTTTGGATTAATCTAGGATTATGATATTTGAATACTTGAATTTGGGTATTTGAAAGTTAAAACCTCCTTTGTACTTGCATACTTCCCAACACTTAACCTCTTACACAATCCCACTTTACAACATTATTGTCTCCCACATTATATACACATTCCTATTATCTCCCACATTCTAACCACATTCCCCTAATCATTATTATTATTTCCTACATTCTAAACACCACCAGCTCATACATTCCTACACAATAAACAAACATCTTCTTCCTCACTTAATCCCTAAATCACTACCCTAATCATCAAGATTTCACTACACACTTCCCTCTCACTTTTCAATTTGAATATGCCAACTCACAAGCTTCCTTCTTCTACACTCATCTTACTCACAAACCTCAACATTCAAATTCAAACATTATTATTCTATTCGCTCGTGTTTCCTCTACCCCCACAAAGGCTCCTTGACAACTCAAACTCACTCACTGACTCTTCTTCCCCACGTTTGAGTTTGCCGACTCTTTCCAATATACATGTATTACACATTCTTATAATGTGTCATACTTTTGCTTCCTACACACTCAACCTTCTCACACAACATTTAAATTTGAATTTCAAATGTTCCCTCCCACATACACAAACCTACTTTAACTTTAATTTTGGGTTTGAATTTCAAATTTGGGAGGCAAGTTATTATCCAACCATTGGGGAACACTCAATGATAAACCCTTAGTCAATTGGATCTTCTCATTCAAATTTGAGTTTGCCATCCACCAACTTATTATTAAAAGATTCACCTAAGTTTTTAAATATGATGTCACATTTAGCTCTCTATGTATGTTACATAAAATATAAGCATCAATTTCAGCATTCAAATAATTTTGCTAGAAAGACATGTTAGGATTATATTATACTTGAAAAATGAGACATAGACCATGATGATGGTGGTATCTTTTGTAACAAATCATTAGCTTTAGGGTCCACTGCTTTGATCTTCTCCATTACCCGATTAAACTGAACCACTATTACTGCTGTTGCACACTTCTAAATAAGATCCTTGAAAATTCTTCCTTTGAATAATTGTTTCATATGATCATATATGTGTCTAACACAGAATATGTGTTCAGCATCAGGAAACAGTTGTGTAATGGTTGGTAATATCCCATGTAACAATAAACATAAGGTATGAATGTGGCGTTTATAATGTAAAAAATAAATAAGCATACCATGATTATACCTTTTGTTTGTTTGAGATGAAGGTGTAGTTTGAATTAGGTTGTAAATCAAGGTCATCTCCTAGATTGGAAAGGAACCATAACCATGAACTCTTTCACTCAGCTTCAAGAATAGCATGAGCAATTAGATACACCCCATTATTGCTATCCACACCAACAAAAGTTAAAATTTGACCAGTATATTGATAAAAGTTCCATCAAAACCCAGTATTTCCCATCTTTAAGTTTTTTAACTTGCTTTTAGGGGACCAAGACAAACATAAATCCATTTGAAAACCCTAAATTCAGGGTTAAATTAGTATTTGTTTAAACTTGAATCTTCACAGTTGTATCCCTATTTATTTCCTTCAACTCCATCGCATAATACCTAAGCATGACATGTTGTTCTTCATGGTCACCCAACATCTGTTTCATTGCTATTTCTTTTGCTCTAAATGCCTTTGACTTAGAGATGTTGATCTGATATTTTCTTTGTATTTGATCTTAGAGAGCTTTAGTTGGGATTTAAGAGTTTGTAAAAATGGTTTTGCCAACCTCGATAGAAAGGAATCTTGATGTTTCAACATATATATCTCTTGTTTGGATGCATTTATGTTCATCCTTCAATGTTTTGACACTCCAAGACACTTCATCCCCAACTTTTGAGACGTGTATGAACCGCGGACATATGGGTTTGTCATGCTGCACATTTAAACATTTTTTATCCTTAAAAGGTTTTAGATGTCCTACTCCTGTTCTTTACGTTTAAAGAATAAGGAATGTTTTGCCATTTTGTGTGCTTTGAGTTGCCCTCTTCATCTGCATGCTTCCCCTTACCATAACCCACAACAAGGTTGTAACAGTGGGCTCTCACCCTTTTGCTATCAAAGTTCTTTACCTTAATAGCTCTTCTAGTCTTTATAACATACATTCTTATCTTCTATATTATTTCCTTCTTTGTTGTAAACTCTTGGAAAACAGAGAAGTCACCTGTTTAAATGTTATATTTGCCCTTGTATTCCTTTCTAATTTGTTTCAACATGTTAATACAAATATTCGCGCAAAAATGATATTTATATTTAATGATATTCATGTTTTGATAATAACAAATATAATGTCATATTGCGTAAAAGTTTACGTAAACAAGTTATTTAGTCGAAAGTTTACTTGACGATGACAAATCACTTAAGGTATGAATATGGCATTATTAAACATAGTTAATGATCAAAGAAAAATATTATTATTTGCATAAACCTTTTCTAATCAAATGATTTAAGTTAACACATGATTAATTATAAGCTAGTTATATTAATCATGTAAGACAAAATAAGATTAACCATAAGTGGAAACAATCTTTCCAAATCTTCCCAAATCTAGAAGATCTTTTCTTATCTGTGAAAAAAAATATTTTGTTCTAGAAGAATCTAATAAACTAGTTTTATTAAGTACAAAACAATATTTTGTATACATTTGGGGTTAATCATAAAATGACAAAGGTTGTCTCAGCTCCCCTAATGGATCCACCAAATACACGGGACGGATCCAGCTACGGTGGATCCGTAGGTCGTAGCGAACATCTGTCCGGGCCAGCATTTGAATTTCAAAGTGTTGCTTATAAATAACAACCTTAAGTCTTTATTTTAAGACAACTCTTGACAAATATTTTTACACACATCTTTTATCTTTTGTATATTCTTTGATCATTATACTTGTTACATAATCCATTACAAGTGATCAACTCATTCCACTCTTTAGTAAAGAACACTTACGAAGACGTCAAGCTTCAAGTGTTA
>BQNB010087585.1:4018-27886 GCA_026074375.1 Tanacetum coccineum | reverse complement strand
TGAATCTTATCTTTCTTTATATTGCCTGAAGGATATGATCCGCTAGCACTAGTAGATGGTTTTACTCCTGTAGAAGACAACATAGGTTTGTGATTGTGTTTCCTGAGGATGTGACGGGCTCAGTAAATCTAACTCTTTTTTCCTTGTTCTTTGGGGTCGCAACCACTAATTTTCCATCAGTATTGTTGACACTCGAGCAGGTTTTACTGATGTGTGTAAGCAACTCCTGAATTAGTTTAGCATACCTACAGGCATATTCTAATGAATGATCTAGTGGATATTTTGATTTAACATGTTCAACTAGATCCCTAAGAATTGTAGCTTCTTCTTGAGTGTGCTTAATATAGGCAGAGTGAGCTATATTTTTATTTAACAATTTAGGGGTTATTGGTTCTACATCAATCTTAAGCATCTCTGGATTGTGTTTTGTAACAGCATTATCAACTAAAGCTTTTCCTTTAAGTTTCCTTAAGTCATCCTTGAGAGCCGTAATTTCCAAAACTTTTTCCTGAAGACTAGCATTTAAATTAGAGATTTCTACAGACTTTAGATTGGCTTGATTAATTAAATCATCACATTGTTCTTTTGATCGAATATGCTGGTTTAATCGAGTCATAAAGTTGCTTATAGGTTTGTTTCAAATGCTCATTCTCAGCAATGAGCTTTGACACCCTATGATCCAATTCAATATTAATTGTTTCAATCTCCTCTAAGTCTTTTTTAATCTTATCCTCGTTCATTTTTCCACTTAGAGATTTAATTCTCTCTTTCAACTTCTTTATGACCATGTCTTTCTCTTGGGACTGAGCTTTTAATTCATTTAATTCAAATAATTGATCAAAACTTGAAGCACTTTGATTTGAAACAAATCTGTCCCTTTGAAAAATTTCCTGATTATGTTGAGTATCAACTTCTAAAGAGATGCAATGTTTTTCAAGAGTGGTAAAACTTTTGAACAGTTTATCGTAAATCTCTTTTTCAACAAAATCCTTCTTGTTGAGAAGCTCAGTCTCAAGTTTGAGACACTTTTTACATTCATGCACATTCACAGACGAATTCACAAGTATGTTCACAATATCTTTGCTTATTACTTGTTCCAAGAGTCGTTCATTTTTGTTCAAAACTTGATTCATTTTAACTTCAAATGTTTTGGACTCTAAACTATGTTGATGAAATACATTTTGGACTTCAGAAAGTTCATCAACCAAATATTGATTGAATGTGTTAAATAAGTCCTTCAGAGCTTTTACAAATGGAATTATTTCATCCTTAAAACAAGCTTTTGTATGACTCGAACCCCTCGTGCCCTCTGTGTAGCTGTGGGTGTGTTCTTCTTTGATAAACCACGTCAAAAACCAGCAAGATGGTGTTTAAGTTTCTTCAAACTTGTATTCACCATGCTGACTTTAGGAAGTTCTTTCAGAACCTCAACTATGGTGAGTCTACTAGAAAGATTGGGTTCTGGAGAATTCACCGAATTCTGATACCAAAAGGCTTGTTCATCAGATAATTCAGTTTGTGGAATAAATTGTGTTTCAAAATCTTTATAAAGTTGGTTATGAATAGCATAATCGACTGGTGTAGTATTAACTTTTCTTTTCTAACAATTATAGGATCCTTTGTTTTAAAAGCATTTTTGAACGGAACCTCTGCAGCAAGCAAACTAAGGGCTCTTCGGAGTCAGGGAATCACAATGGGCATTAGTTATTTCAATAACATTACCACATAAAGCTTTGTTCCACTGCGAGCTTTTTCAGATAGAAAGGATTTGAAAACTAGAGCTTTTTTAGTGGTATGAGTCATTGAAAAAACTAAGGTTTCGTCAACATGTTAATCGTTTGTGCGATTGATCTCTTTAAAACAGTATTATTCTAGCTGTTTAATCTTTTTCTAAAGCAATCTCCTCTATCTATGTTTCTAGATATTCTTTCTTAAATCATCTTTGAGAAGAGGAATTGTTTTTGCATAAAGATTCTTTTTCTTTTAAATGTTCAGAAAGAGTTTGTTTAAGATGATCAATCTCTACAGACTGTGTACTTGAATCTGAAACGTTATTATTACTCCTTAAATCAACATTTTGTCCTTCTTTCAACTCTTTAACTTTTTCCTTATATCTTTCAAGCTTAGCAGTTAACGTATCATTGACACTTTTATTTTCCAGATTTATCTTGGTACAATTAACTACTTGGGATTTCAGTTGTTCAATCACAGATAATATCAATGCATCTTGTTGTGCAGAGGAGTTAGAATTCTGAACAGCTGCCTGTTGTGATTCAATCACATACTGAGAATAAGGAATGATATTGCTATCACTGGTTATTTCAGTCTCTGAGTGGTTCACAACATTCGACTGTTCAGAAGACGGCATCGCCTGCACAGCTTGATTAATCATATTATTATTCATATTATCATGATTGTGTACCTCAGCAAGAGCATCTGAACCATAATGAGATAAATTCGCCATGAGAGCAACTTTGGCAGTGTTGAGTTCATCACAATCAGAGTCATATGCATCCAAATCATCAGCTTGATAAGCAGCATTGTGAGTAATGACAGTCTGTGTGGCTTGACCTTCTGGAATTCCTGGATCTGCCAAAAATGCAAGTTCCTCCTCATGTAGAATTTGACCACTTGCTTGAGCTTGTACCAACAACACTTTATCCTTAAACCAAGAATCATCCCGTTTCCTCTTAGGTTTAGTGCACTGTTTGGACATGTGGCCTTCCCCTTTGCAGTTGTAACAGATAACAGTCCTTTGTTTCCCAGAATTGCTTCCACTTGCTCCTGGAGTGTATGTCCTTGTAGTACCCGCAGCTAAAGAAGTTTGTCTCCCCTGAATTGGTTGTAAGGTTACTCTTCCATTATTAATGGTAGCTTGTTGCCTAGGGTTTGACGAATTCCTCAGCTGATTATTGGTAGTAGGGTAGCGGGAAGTGACAACAGCAGTCAAGAAAGACATCATGTGATTGATGGCATCAATGGGATCATCACCTTTCTGGAACACTGGAACAATTAGACCCGAGTCTTGTTGGGAAAATTCAGGTTGTTGGTTAATTGAGGGAGCATATTCCAATTGAGGTATGGATGATGATGGAGAATAAACGTTGTGGTGAATTGATGATTGATAATCATTGGATGGATAAGTGATTGAAAGAGGTGTTGATGATTGATTATTTGAGTATTGTTGATAAGGTGAACCACACTGTGGAGACTGATATGGTGAAACTTGTGGTTGAAATTGAGTGTTTTGGTATGAGTTTTGATGAGTTTGATAAGGAGACTGGGTCATCTGATGGGTTGCAACCAAAGCAAGCGGGTCTGAGTTGCGTTCATGCATTAAACGAACTTCATTTGCATGAAATTCATGTTGTCCCAAGTAAGCATGAAGCTGATCTATGTTAGTTGTGTGCAAATCCCGAACAAGTTTGACATCAGTCACAAATTTGCTCCACTCAGGAGGAAGAGTATTCAAAAACTTGGTGTTCACTTGAAATTGTTCCAGTTTCATATTGTAGATGTTCATGTCATTGAGTAGCAGTGAAAATCTCAAGTAGAAATCATGTAGTGTTTCCCCCTTCTTATAAGCAAACTTATCGAATTCATCATAAAGCTTACACTCTCTTTCCTGTTTCGTCAATGAAGTTCCTTGCATGAGAAGTTGAATTCTTTCCCAAAGTTCCTTGGCGATTCGATGATTGCTAACAAGTGCATAGACCTCAGGTGGTAATCCTTGGAGAATGATATTTGTTGCCTTGACATCACAATCAGCTTGAATTGCTTCCGTAGCAGATAACTCAGAATATTTCTTTGGTCTAGTCACTCCATTCTCCTCAATCGTAGGCCAGATGAGTGGACCATTTTCAACGGATTCAAGGATCATTCGTCCATGTTGTCTATTCATCATGTATAGCTCCATTCTGCTTTTCCAAGAATCGTACATATCCTTTTCCAACATAGGTGGACGATTGTCAGCACCCGAAAGAATCGCTTTGTCAGCAAGAGTCGTCATTTTTAAAGTTGTATGTTAAATGATTACTTGTTTGATCGAACGGTGATTGAAAGTAATTGTGTTGTTATGAGTTATATTTTGTGTGTTTTATGTCTTGAAACTACATGGGATTTTACAATTCTTGACAAAATCGGGAAAAACAAGTAAATGTTTCACTGGATTTTACAAGTCACAGAAATAAATCGTATAATTTTGTTGACAAATTTGACATTTTTTTAACTTAAGTTGCAAATTCGTTGTCCAAATGAAAATTTGCGAATTAGGTTGTCAAGTAAAACTGCGAATTCGGTTGAAAAAGGTAGCTGCGAATTCGGTTGATACTGTAAGCTGCGAATTTGGTTGATACTGATAGCTGCAAATTTGGTTGATACTGAAAGCTACGAATTCGGTTAAGCTTGCAAGTACTGCTAATTCGGTCGAGTCTAAAACTGCTAATCTGGTGAAATGCGAATTCGGTGAATCTTGCAAGTACTGCTAATTCGGTTGAGTCTAAAACTGCTAATCCGGTGAAATGCGAATTCAGTTATCTCTTTGAACTGCTAATTCGGTCAACACTATGACGAAACATAAAATCTCAAAAACACAAAAAGACTAACTTTTGATTGTTTTTTCCTAAATTTTCTTGTACAACTAATATTACTAAGCTTATAGGTACCTTAACAATGCAAACTTTATGGTTTTTAAGCCAAAAATTTTGAAATCAAGATTTGTACTTTATAAGACTTTTTCGAAAACAAAAGTTGTAAAAAATGAGTTTTTCTTGATTCAAAGCTTATACACCTATATCCTAAAGATACTAGATCAGTTTACCAAGGTAAATGATCCTTTAGTGTACACAAAAGCTTTGAAAACAAAGAAAGAACAAGAAGAAAACGTACATATTGAACTAAAAAAATGAACCAAAGAGAAACAAACACAAAAACTAAACAAATCACTCCATGGCTCTTGATACCAATTGAAGAACAATCAAATAACATACATCGAAAGAGGAAGAGAGGTGGTTTTAGAGAGAGAGTGGTTGGATGAACATTTTAGAGAAAGAAAGAAACATAAGAGAGAAACTTGTATTAAGTGTGTAAATAATGAACAACCAACACCCTTTCTATAGCATGGAAAGGGTATTTATACCTCCTATGGACGGTTTAGGCCTTGGCTTGCATGGGCTTTCCATGGGCCTTGGGCTAACTAGCCTAGTAAGTTTCCAAAAATAAATAAACGAGCTATCTAACGATATCTATGGAAGTGACCGACACTTTTGTGTTCCTAACAAACACTATAGCATACATACGATTGACTTGTGTTTCGTTACCTTAGGTAACGGGAAATTGATTTGGAAACTTAAATCATTTCCGATTCATGACTTTTTTTGATAACTTATTATTGTTTTGGAATTTTTTATTGGACAATTCTATATCTTTTGAAACTATATTTTGCGTACATATTCCTGTGAGCTGACCATCTATTTTTCAATAGTTGACTGTTTTTATCATCATTTTCAGGTGATCTTCCGAAAGTGAAAAATTAATGTTGTGTTTAGACATTTGCATAGATGTCATGTACTTTGGAAAACACTTATCTTTTGGAAATTTATGTTCGGAAGTCAAGCTACTTAAGATGTATTTTGTCATTTTAAATTCATGTTCGGGATTATTGTAACTTGGATAATGTAGTCTTTAGTTTAAATCATGTATGGTGTTTCTATTTATCATCTTTGGTGATGCTTATTAATATGGCAAGCCTCGCGTTTCCGCTTTTGCGAGGTGTGTACAAAATCAATCTTTTAGACCTTTCCGTCTAAATTCTGTTTTCACACTCTTAATGCTTTTCTGAGCGGTATAAACGATATTGACACCAGTCTATGTACTTTCTAAATATTGACAGGTGATTGTCATTTAAATTTGTCTATATAATTTTTTTTTCGACCGATGAATAGGGTTCTAAGGTTATTTCTTCTTTCTTTACATGTATATATTACATTGTTGGGCACATTATTTAATTTGATTTTAAGTAATTAAGTTTGATAGGTTATAGTTGGATTAAAGACCAACAAACCTTGAAAGCTAGTGCAGAATATGGACTAAGAAAAATACACATGTCTGCGACTCTTAAATAGTATTTATCGACGAATGAGTAAGAAAGAAGGGTTAACTCCACATATACCAAAAATAAACTTTATAATGTCATATTTACCCAATCAAAAATGATAATGACATATATACCCAATGTAAACATAGAATTGTCCCCAAACTACTGATTTATTCATTTGAAATTATTAGAGCATTTAATAACCATCACTTCAATATGAATTCACTATCGTACTCAAACCAATAAATGGGTTAATACTTCCGGATCTTTTACTGCTTAATTTAAGTTTACATGAAAAATAATAAACGTGCATGAATGATTCTCTATTTTTTGTTGCCAATTACGGAGAAACAAAAACATTTTTATGTTACATATTTGTTATTTGTATTTTTCGAGTAATAGATTTAAAATGAATATATTTAGTAATTTCATCAGAACCGAAATATGTTATTTGTCTTTTTAAGTAATAATTCTTGAAAAAAAAGAACTGAAAAATCATTCACACACAACGTATATAACTTTCATGTAAACATGGATAAAAAGATATAAAACATGCAAGTATTCGTCACTTATTGATATGAATATGACGATCGATATTTTTAATTGATCTTTATTAGTGTTTAAATAATTTTGAAATGAATAAAATTAGTAATCTGGGTATATATGACAAATTGTTATTTGAATTGGGTATATGTGGCATTATAATTTTGGGTTGAGTAAATATGACTTTTAATATCTAAATTGGGTATGTATGACATTATTATTTTTTGTTGGGTAAATATAACATTATTATTTTTTGTTGGGTAAATATGACATTATAAGGTTTATTTTGGGTATATATGAAATTAACCCAAGAAACAATGTATAAAAATAGTATCTCTACACATGTTTTCATACAGATGAGGGGGTACAATCCGAATAGAATTCGAATTCCATAAGGTTACCTGCTTGTTTTGCAAGCCAAACAACTAGTTTTTTAATCTTAATATATTTTAAAACGTTGTTTATAATAAATATAATTAAACCATTAATATTGTCTTAGTAACAAGTATGTCTGCTCGCACTCCGCTGTGGGACGTATAGCGGCGCGCGGGCTTTGACGTGCTCTGCTGCAATAGCAGAAATCGACTGTGAAAATAAACCACACATGATACAAACACCATCAAACCAATTATGAAGTGTTTATAGATTACATTCAATATAAGTGCTTATCCGACTGCTTCAGTTTATTTTGACCTATTCAACCTAATACAGGACATACGACCTAAAAGAATAGAGTTTCTCCTACCCTTTAGCTAACAAAATCAGCCGAGGATCCTCCATATGAGGCACCATATGCTGGCTTCACACTATGTACAACTACTAAGTCATTACGAACATCCAACGTGATCTCGTCTGTGGTCATCAAATAAGCAGTTGTCTATATTATTAAAGAGTGGAGGTTAAATATACGATTTAATGTTCACATGAGTTAGTCCAAAAGATAAAGCAGATATTATCATTTTCATTTTCATTTTCATTTTCATTTTCATTTTCTACAAATGAGATGACATGATGGACTTAGAAAGTTGCAGCATCCGGGGCTATTATATATTTTTTTTCTATAAAAAAAATAACGTGCATAGATTCAATCATTAGTAAATAGATCTAAATTGTAGCCTCTACTATCGAACAAATCTAACCATTCACGAATAAAACTAACTACTCAATTGAAACATGAAGACTTCATAGACAAAAAGTAACCTGAAAATCGCTTGAAAGTTCAGAATCAAGATCTTTAAGGAGATCTTTACCATATATTTGAGAATATGTTTCTTGAATTTTTTGCACTATGCTCCATCTTGATGAGCCAGAATCTGAATGATCAATGCCTCATTTGTTTCCCAACCTACACATTATCAATTGGAATAGCTCATTTATTTGCATATATGTAACCAAGATTCATCATTCTAACATAACTACCTTAAAAATTAAGTGAAATAATTTTTCTTTAGTGGCATTCTTGAACCCGTACTGTGTAGTAGTTCAGAAAACAAATATCACACTGAACTGCAAAAATGACCCGTCAATGACGGAAAATTTTCCTTTTCATTTCTAAAACAAAAAAGGGAGCTTCTTCCTAGTGTGTTTGGATGAGGGTCTAAGTCTGATTATTGCAATTTAAGGTCGCAAGATGATTTGAATTAACAGTTGTTCATTTTAAAGAAACTAAAATGTGTTTCAATTCCGGATTTGAATTAGGACGCTTGACGGCCCAACGTTTAGTTTTTATTCAAACTAATAGATTGCTTCTTTTTAGGATATTTTTTCTAAAAAAAGCTTCAAAAAAGCTTGTTAAGATAAAGTGATGCCCGTCGATTACAAATAGTCACCTAATAAAATAGTGTCTAGATTTGCTTATATTAAACACCTTTTTCTGCGTATAAATAAGCACCTATAATCTGCTTATATTGAACACCTAATAAAATAGTGTCTAGATTTACTTATGTTGTAAAAGTTGCAACAATACTTATATTTAATACAATAATTTGTAAGAAACTATCTAATAAACTAATAAATTTATCAAAAAATAAGCAAAGGCACATTGGATGACACAAAACTATACAATCCTAAACACACCCCAATAATACAGAGTCAACAGTTCTCAAACACAATTAAAAAAAGAGAGACCAACTTACCTTGAAGATAAGAAATCCCGAAATTACATTGCCCGACAGGATCACCAAGTTCAGTAGCTCTTTTATACATCCTTACACCTTCATCCTTATTCCCAATCTCCCAATACACCAACCCCGTATCCAACATCGCGAGTTTCGACCCACGCGTCGCCCCTTTCAAAAACGAATCCAAGGCCTTCTCAACGTTCACCTTCACACAAAACCAAACATCATACAGTTAAGCATACAAAGTTAACAAAAATCATTTGATAGAAACATATTGAAAAAGTTGGAATGTTTAGTTGGTGTCTGGGATTGCTTATTTGTTCTGCTTTTGGGCTTATTAATAAGCAGAAAAGCAGTTTTCCATAAGTAGAATCCAAACACTATCTCAAAAAATACTTAATTTTTGGCTATAAAGCATAATGAATCCCAAAGACCCCCTTAACATAAATAAAAACTAATATATTAAAAGGGTGTTTGTGTTAGCTTATTTTATGAGCTTATCAGGTTATTAAGATTTGTAACTTTATTGGCTTTTCAAATCTTAGTGAGTGGATAAGCCCATAAAAAGACAACTCGTCCCATAGCGTGCGAAATACCCATTTACTAAAAAGCAATATTTTAATGTCACTGTTGCACGAACCCACCAAAACACACACTGAAAACTCATACCAACTGCTTTTTTTAACATACAGAAACAGTCCATTAAAACGGGCTAAATGCCCTTACATTACGCTCATATGCATCACGAACCAAACAAATTTATAAATGAATAAATGACGGATACATGATAAGCAATGAATAAGACCTTATTGGCTAAAGCCAATGAGCTAATGGTAATAAGGATCGGCTCCATCTATAATCTCCCAAAATGGAAGTTGTCAAAATAAAAAAAACCAATTCAATACTTAAAATCAAAATAATAATAATTACATAAACGAAATCCAAAAAACCCTAAATTAGATTAATACCCTTAATGAGATTCACAAACCCAACACCATCCCTCAGCTTCAAATGTCATGTCGCTGGCGGCCTTACTTCACTCTCATCACTCATCATAATAATCATCTCTAATATCTAGTACCGTTTCGCTGACTTGAGATCCACGCCTGCAAGAAACCTGAACACTAAGACTGTTTTTCATAGCTAACATAGTAAATAAAAACCGTGCGACAAAGGGGTAGTAAGATACATTTTTAGCGTAATATATAATAGATAAAAGATAAATCATATGTTATACTTACACTATGTAGTTTCGCGACCAATTTTCTCTAATCTCCATACCTCATCATTTAAGGTAGGGGGTAGTGCTTCCTGTACAATGTCAATGAAAATAATAGTTGTAGTTCAAAAACAATCATAACTAAATAAAAATTACATGAAAAAGGTAAAAAGAGACACCATACATTCGCCTCTTCATATCAGTGAGTTAATAGCCTGATGATGTAGCTTTAGCTTTTTGAGCCTGCAAAGACACGAACATTATTCATTACTTGAAGGATGAATATCATATACATATGATTCTATGATCATATCATATATGCTACAAGGCACACAAACCAAAATATGGAGTATATGGGGCGTTTGGATTATAGTTTCTGAAAAAGCCGATGGATTTTGAAGATCAATTTTAGTAAAATTACAGCATTTGCAGCTTCCATCCCAACACTCCGGCTATTATGCTAGAGATCTAAAAAACACACCTTCACTTAGTAAACCTCTAATTAGTATGTTAACGCTTTATTTAACGCACAAACTTCACCGAACAGTTGGTGTCCTTACTTAAGCACCGTTCCTCCTGCCAAAAGCACACTTCAAGCTCTTCCTACTTCCTCCAGAAACCTGCATAACCAAAAGTGTCATTCCAAAAATATGTTCAAAATGAAAGCTTTTAGCGTTGATTAAGTTTAAGAGAAACTAACTGAGTTGAGAGACGATGGTTCAACATCCACGGAGACTAACGACATTCTGGCGATCTCTGAAATGGTAGCGTCTTTCGATCCTGCGACGTCGGTGGCGAGATGCTTGTATGCCGCTTCAAAAGCTTCTTGCCAGAACCTTGTCAACTTTGTCATTTTGATGTACGTGTACACGTTCCAAAACTTCCTTACCATTTTCTCCCGCTCCTCAACTTCCTAAAGAAAAAAGGAAATAAAATTTCATATGTTTTCTATTGCTATTTGAAATTTAGAACATTAGAATTGTTACTTCAAAACTATTTATTTCCCGCATAAGCAATTTACACCAAATCCAAATCATCATCTTAGTACTAAATAATCAAAAACACTAAACATGACAGCTAACACATATCCTACAACACCCATATCATAAATCCATAAAAAAATTCCTAAATCCACCAAAAAGAATATGAAAGAAAGACTTAGGTTTTGTAAATTACAAAACCCAATAAATTAAAATAACTTACATGTTGATTTCTGGTGACGTCAATAGATCCAGAACTTCTTGAATTTTTTTTAAAACATATAATCAAAATAAACACATAAAAATTAAAAACTTTTTTACACAAATCAATAATTAAGCACAAACCCATAATAAAAATAAATACATAATTAAGCACAAACTTGTGTCTGGGTTTTAAGAGAGGGAGAGGGTGGCATCACACACCTCATATTCACGTATGTAAGAAAATAAATCGGTTCATCAAATCTATAGATGTCTGTGTTTTTTGGGTTTTTGAATTGGTGGAAGAAAGAGAGAGAAAGCAGACTGAGAGGAAAAAGAAGATATGGTTTTGATGATAGGAGGAAAAGATTTGATGAAGAAGACACATTAGGGACACGTATTGTGTTTACATCTCTTAAATACATATCTTAAATGTTTGGGACTTTGGTGGATTTAATGCACCCATGGGTGGGGTTATACACGGGTCAAACACATTAATGCAACCCAACAATCCTGGGTTTTGTATTGTTTGATAATATATAAACACTCTTAAGTATTGCTACTACACGTTACATTTATTTAACTAAATGGAATTAATGAAAACACGGGAACTACTTCAAATGCTTGGTGTTAGGAATTATGTAATCCAATTTTCTTACCATGGTTCTTGATTTGGAGAATACAAATACCTCTCAACAAAGTGAGATTGCAAGCTTGAAAAGAAGAAGGTCCATGAACTCATAGGTGAAAAGACTATACAAACGTTGGTTTGACGGCAAGAGTAAAAGTCATCTGGCTAAACGACAGCTTGGGTGATGATGCACTCAATCGGGGGAGGATAAATTGATATTGTTGCTGATGAAGATATTATCTTATTCTTAAATACAAATCCCATAAAACAACTTAAGATATAGAAGTGTTTGGACCATCCTCTGGCGGAGATTAAGACAAGTTTTTAATGAAGAAACTTGATGACTCAATCCAATGAATATCAAGTTTTAGGAGAGATTGTTGGGATTAAAAAAAAAAAAAAGTCTTCTTAATACTGTTAAATATTATTGCTACAGTCAATGATAAAAGAAGAAGTTTCAACTAAAGACATTAAGTTGATATGACATACATTAATGATGATTGAAGACATTTCGACGTTGATTGAAGACATTTAATGTTGATTGAAGACATTAATGATGATTAAAGACTTCTATGAATCTAGAAAACAGTCCAATGTTACTTACTAATGTTATGACGAGTTACAAAACAAGATGGAAAAAACACATTAATGCTAATAAGTTCTAGTTACATGGTTTATTAGGAAAACTGCATTAATGTGTGAATAATTATAATTGTAATGGAGTTTGACTAGGAATTATGGAAACCATTAATAGTATTGATGTAGAATAATATAGAAAGTATTAATAGTCTTTGTAACCTACTTGGACTCCTTAATCTATAAAAGGAGGTCGTAGGGTTTAAAGAAAATAATCACTTCCAATATCATTCACACCTCAACATTAGTTATCATAGTTAGTAATCTGTAGCCCTTAAAGCAGATTAATAGAAATCAAAGTTTAGTATTCATTGTTCTTCTTAATACTATTGTGTAGATTCCACTTAAAATAAAGTATTCAAAGTCAGTGTTTCTCTATAGTCCCAATCTGTATTAATACAAGTTGGCTTAACACCCTTAGCAGGCAGCAAAGATCTGTTTCATTTAGGACTCACACTCGCCATAGGAATGCCATGTTAATGAAAAAGGAATAGTAAGAGATGTCGAAGGTATCCCACGTTATGTGATAACAACCTACGATGGGGTGTGTTTAAGTAAAATCTTGTCCGGTTGATCTTGATGACTCTTATGAGCCACGTGTCATCGTCCTCAGCCTAGAATGGATGCTGTCAACAAATAGAAGACCCTTTAGAAGGAGTCCCAAGGCCGAAGCCCCAAACCACCCTCCGACGGTCAAGTCAGTATTTCGATACATAAGGATTTAATATAAGTATGTAGTATATCGTGATGATATGAGGGAGAGATGTGTTATATAGAGAGAGGAAATAATTGTGTAGAGAGAGAGTGAGATAACCTGGTGAATGAGGAGGGAGGCCCCTCTATTTATAGTCAAACCTGTGTGTAATGCCCGCTGGATATTGGGGGGAGGGGGGGGAGCCGTCTTCTAGATAATAACCTGCAGACTTTATTTATAATCCATAGTTTTATAGTAATAACATAGTGTGCAATCCTATTATGCCTTGGTCAGGGGGGGGGGGGGGGGGGGGGGGGGGGGGGGGGGGAGGGGGGTTTAGACTATCGGTCTATCAGACCACATACGTCAACAGTCGCCCATATATGTAGTATTAGCACATGACCAATGATGTTTATACTTAATTGTGTATACCTATGTCGTTTGAGGACACCTAATTATCCTTCGTTTGTAACCCTTCGTATGTCTTGTCGGATCAGGCCCATCATAACACCTACGTCGACAGGGTGCATAACCATAAATGTTCCTTGTAACCTATATAAACATTAACTCCATTATTAATATACTTTCAAGCACTATATCATACTGTAAGACGTGTTATGTTTGTCGTAAGCTGTTATCAGCCATTTGGTTGGTTTCCTCATGTAATACCAATGGGTTTAAAAGCGCCAAAGGACTACGCACAACACAAACAAAAATATTAAAAACTAGACTTGAAAAGGATTGATTTGAGTATAATTATTTTAAGACTGATGAAATAATATATATCTATACTCCTTATTTATACTCTTTATAAAGGAGATTTACCCGAATGTTAAAACTAGAAATCTAGAAAAGTTAAAAATCCTTATTTTAAGAAACATTAGAAAAATTAAAATCATTATAACCTACAAATTAATAATAGCAAAAGAAACTGATATGTACACCCAGTCAAACGAAATTGATTGTCTCATTAATTAATTGATTGACTCATTTTTAAAAACAATAAAAAAATTAAAATCATTATAACCTACGAATTAATAATATCTTTACTTCTATATACTTACTCCTTATAAAGGAGATTTACCCCAATGTTGAAACTAAAAATCTAAAAAAGTTGAAAATCCTTATTTTAAGAAACATTGGAAAAATTAAAATCATTATAACTACGAATTAATAATAGCAAACGAAACTGATATGTACACTCAGTCAAACGAAAATGATTGTCTCATTAATTAATTGATTGACTAATTTTAAGAAACATTGGAAAAATTAAAATCATTATAACCTACGAATTAATAATAGCAAACGAAACTGATATGTGCACTCAGTCAAACGAAACTGATTGCCTCATTAATTAATTGATTGACTCATTGGTGGGCCCATTAATCTCTCATAATTTTCATTGACTAGGGTTTGGTAATCCCCTATAAATAGGGATCACAATTGCATGAAAAAATACACAGAAACATAAACACTTAGAAGCTGCCACCGGGAATCGTTGCCGAAAACGAGGTCGCTGTCATGAATTTCCGCCGCTATGCGCGGGTACACGAGGTCGCTATCAAAAAACGAGTTTTGAAAATATAAAAAAGGGTTTAATTTGAGCTGTTTTTCGACCAGAACCGGTTGAACCTTAGGTAGAACCGGGTATCAAAACATTATGTTTGATCTCCAAACCAGAAAAAGAGTTTGATCAAGGAGGAGTCTACACCTCAAATGTCGTGTACCAAGAAGTTTTACACGACGAGTAACGTGTGCTGTTAGATTTTATCTCATAATGATATAATGTTTCACTTTCAATTTAACTGAATGTCTTGTTTGATACAAGTTAAGAATTTCGCATTTTACGAGTGTTTGCAATTTCATTTATGTTAAGAATTTCTCGCATTCAAGTACAAAGCCACAACATTATCAATATTGCATATCGTTAATTATCGGCATCAAAAGATTTTCCGTGCATGCACGGGTATTCGTCTATAAGTAATAATGTAATATTGTTGCACTAAAATACCTCTGCCTGTAGAATACAATGCAATCAAATAATACAAATTAACGCTGATATATATGGTAATCGTCTAGTATATCCAAATATCAATATATTTGAAAAAAAATAAGGCATAATACAGCGGAAGCTCAACATATGTATTAAGAATATTTAGTTGTAAATTAAAATAGTTACTTTTTTTTGAACGGCAATGATTTATTAAAAAACTAGCAAGATGCTAGAAGAAACATTACAAAGAGATCAAATTGGGATTTTTTAACCAGTTCTCCCAAGATAAAACAGCAGTACATCTATTACTACACCAAAAAAAAGATCAAAAAGCACCGATCGCCTTGGGTGAGACTCAGAAAAAATAAGTTGGTTCCGAAAGTACCATATATACCACCACGCCACAAAAAAACTCCTTCCATCAGGACTTTAGACTTAGATGGACGTCTGATAGAGGAGAACCAAACATCCCAATCAGCAAATGAAGATAAGTCCTGACTATCAAGCTCCCACCACCGACATATCCTACGGAAAATACGAGAAGCCAAGTCACACCGGAATAATACATGGGAAATATCCTCTGAAACCGCTCCACACAAAGGGCATAGGACAGAATCTATAATCACTCCTCTACGATCTAGGTTGACACGAGTTGGAAGCCGATCAAGCCGTGCACGCCAAACAAAAACATTTATCTTGATCGGAACGTATTTAACCCATCTAGTAGATATAGCATCAGACGGAAGAAGGATACTATCAATACTCGAGCGAATATCCTTCACCCGGAACAACCCATCTCCATTAAGATCACAAATCCATCTATCCTTAGTAGGGGATAAAATAACACAATCAAGGACAGATATCAAATCCATCCACTGTTGTCTTTCAATACCATCCCGAATCTGTCTACGAAAAGAAGAATCAACCGAAGGCAGCCCCAGCTTAGAAGCTACTGTAATCTCTTTCTCCTTCTCTAGGACGAAAATTCGCGGAAACATAAGGCAAAGAGGATGATCTCCAATCCAAGAATCCCTCCAAAAACTAGTATTATTCCCGTCCCCTATGCGCTTCTTGCAATGCGCCATCAAGTCAAAACCTTTAAGAACTAAAACATGCATCTCACGTAAAATAGAACTCCACAACGAAGTAATTTGAACCTGGTGTGACTCCAGCGAAGTACCATACAGAGCTTGAATAACCCGGAACCATAACGACCCATCTTGAGAAACAAAACGCCACACCCACTTAAGAATTAGAGCACGGTTCAAAGCGTAGTAGCTCGAAACACCTAAACCTCCAACTTTCTTCGACGCCAAAACCTTATCCCACGAAACCCAAGAGATTTTACGATCATTATAATCAGCACCTTTGAAAAAATTACTCCTAATTCTTTCCATCTCTTTCAAAACAGTAATCGGAGCTTTGTAAATAGATAAATTATAGATAGGTGACGCACCAAGGACCGATTTCAATAAAGTAAGTCTCCCCCCTACCGAAAGAGTTTTAACCTTCCATTTAGATAGCCGAGACCGCAATTTATGTATTGTGTCAGACCAAGCAGAGCATCGCAAAGAGTTATTACCAACCAACACTCCAAGATATCTAAAAGGCGTTTTCATAATCGCACACCCAATCAACGAAGCCGCTTGGTGAATTAAACCATCAGCAACTCCCACTCCCATAATGTGACTCTTTTGAATGTTGATTTTTAAACCTGATGCTAGAAAGAAACTTTTTAGAATTATAACAATATTCTCCATATTAGAATCAGACCACTCCCCTATAAAAACGACGTCATCCGCGTAAAAATGATGAGATAAAGTCATCGATTCATTAAGCTGAAGACCGGTGAAGAGACCTTCGTTGACAGTTCGAGTAAAGGAGAGGTGAAGGGATTCCATGACTAAAATGAATAAGAATGGCGCCAACGGATCCCCCTGTTTAAGACCTCGATAAAAGGCGAACTCCTTGGACGGACTACCGTTAATTAGGACCGAAGCCATAGCTGAAGACAAGGTACCCCAAACCCACTTACACCAGTTAGGACCGAAACCAAAGGCTTGCAAAACCTCCATAAGGTAGTCCCAACGGACCGAATCATATGCCTTAGCAAAATATACCTTAAAAATCATAGCTTGTTTTCTTTTCCTTTTACACCAGGTTAGAACCTCATTAAGAATGAATGGGCCATCTAGAATTTGACGATTCGCCACAAAAGCCGATTGCGTGTCAGAAACTAAATCTGAAACAACCGTGGCTAGACGATTAGCAAGCACCTTAGTGATGACTTTATACACACTACCTATCAAACTAATAGGTCTATAGTCAGTCACATATTTGGCATCCGGAACTTTAGGGATCAAGGCTATGAATGAAGCGTTGTTACCCATCGGGAAACTGCCTTTGTCAAAGAAACACTCAACAGCCGAACACAAATCGGGACCAATGAAGTTCCAATACCGTCTAAAGAATTCAAACGTGTAACCATCCGGACCCGGAGACTTGTTCTCTCCACAACTCCATACTGCACTTTTGATTTCATCCCGGGAAATAAGCTGATCCATATTCTCGACTTGTTCATCAGATAGCCGATTAGGGAACACAAAATTCAATTTAAAACGAGTAGAATTTGGTTTTTTAAACCGAGCAGCAAAGTGTTGCATAAACACGTCTTTAACCTTCCCCGGATCAATACACCAGTCCCCATCAACTAAAACACCACGAATGGCCAGCAGAGACCTCTTCTTGTTGATAATACCGTGGAAGTACTTTGAGTTTTCGTCCCCCTCTATGCCCCATTTAATTTTCGACTTCTGCACACTATCACAAGAATCCACATATTTGGTATCAAATAATTGCCTCGATAAATCCATTCTCTTAAGGAGTAACTCGTCATTAACAGAACCACTATCAATAATTTTGTCAATCTCAATGAGCTCCTCCTTGATTGAATTAATGATCCCAGATTGCGCCAGATTCTTACTTTTGATCCACCGACGAATAATAATCTTGAGCGCTTGAAGTTTCTTCTTAAAGCGAATGAGACTATTCCCATCATTATGAGAAAAAGAACACCAAGCTTGTTCCACCATTAAGTCGAACCCATCCCTTCGAAACCAAGAGTGGAACATACGAAAAGGAGACGGACCAAAATCAGAATTCACTTCATGAAGTAAAATAGGTCTATGATCAGAAAGATGTTTATCTAGACATGTCGCCGAAATAGATGGAAACAACGAAACAATGCCCTCTGAGACTAGAAAGCGATCTAATTTGCTCATCTTTCTTCCGGAAGGATGTGACCACGTAAAAGAATACCCTTCCAATTTGATATCCACCAGACCCGAAGACTCAATGAATTGGTTGAAGACCTTTGCACTCGATTGATTAAAACGTGAGCCAAGTCTTTCATCGGTAGAACGAACCACATTAAAATCACCCATGACGATCGTCTCTCCATTCCATCGAGTTATCAAAGAACTAATGTACTCCCATAACAATCGTTTACAAGCAGAAGATTGAGGAGCATAGACAACAACAATTAGAAGTTTGGAATTATTAGAACACCAAGAACCATATATAGCGACAAAGTTATCAGAAATAGTAACGAACTCCTTCTTGAACACACTAGCCTCCCAAATACAAAGAATGCCACCTGAATTACCTATAGAATCACTAGAGACAAATTGATAATTAGAGTTACCCCATATGTATTTAACATCCATATGAGATATATGATCCAATTTAGTTTCTTGAACCGCAAGAAAATTGACTTTATGCTTATTATTTAACTCCTGTAACCACTCCTTTTTTGTCTTGCTTCCAAGACCTTGAACATTCAAAGACAAAATATTCATTTAGGAAACCCACTATCTCCATGATTCCCAATGATGTTCTCCAAGTCTTTAAGACACCCATCCATTTCATACCCCATAGATTGACCAACACGAACTAAACCATCCAAAACATCTAAGAACGAACCTCCATTAGCAAAATTAGGAGAAGAAATATCATCCGACTTTCCATTACAACTCTCATTTGCAGGCACTTCAAAATTATTCAAAACATTTGGATCTGCTGAATTCGGTAGCTCCTTATCACCACCATTTGTTTCCTCCTGTTGAGACTCCACCGGGGTGAAACCAGGAGGATGAGACAAGGACGGATCTAGTTCTTTAGCAACATGAGTGGGATTCCTGTTCAACATTTCATATATCCCGAATGGGTCTTCCGAGATATGCTCACCTTCCTTTCCACTACTATGACAAACACTTTTAATAGGAGACACTATATTATCCTCAAAAATAGTATCAGATACACCATCCTCATCACTATCAAACAAGTCTTCTTTAACAGGTTCTGACCCAACCGGTTGATGAACAGAATTCTGCAGCCCCTCATCATCCGAGATGTACTCTGATTCTTTATATTCAACGAATGTCGGAGTCCATGCAAAAAGTTCTTTAGCACGAGCCATAAACACCTTACCTCTGAAAACAACTTTGAACTTCTCCAAAATATTATCTTCCAGATTAGTCTTGATACACAATCGTTTACGTGCAAAAGAAGAATGTAAACTTTCTTCTATATCCATGGCCTCCCCCCACTTCTTACCTATCTTCACAAACGTCTCCCGAGACCAAAATTTAAGAGGAACACCTTCGATGTCAACCCAAACTACCCGTTCCTCACTTACAAAATCATGAACTGCAGGTTGGAGAATCTGGAACCAGGAGTTAACACCTGTGTGAAGTAACAAGCTGTGTTGAGCGGAGACACTACCCAATTCAAGCATAACCCACATACCGCCTAGGTATGATACTTTAATATCAGGAAACCCTTCTTTATAGAGGAGGGTAAGCAAATTGGGAATAGAGCTGATATCCTTAACCTTACCCATAACATGCCGAGAGAGATCACACTTATTGACACATGATTCATCAAGGACCAAGGACGAAAGGTCAGGCATAGGGGGGTTACCTTTAACCGCATTAACAAAAGACCCAGCAGGCGATTTTGCACTACTGATTGGAACGTTGGTACCCTTGTCCACTTCGACGTGACCTCTATTCGATTTTGACCCAACATTCTCATAACCCACTTTCTTAGCTTCTCCCACAGTAGGCCTCCTAAATTTTGCAAGGTTTGCGTGTATTCTATATCTACCTATCCACACCGTACCAAGATTATCGACCAACCTCTCCTCATTAAAAACATTGATGAATTTCACAAAACCAAAACGTTTACCCGCTTTAGATCTTTTATTTGGAATGAAAGAATCCACGACGTGCCCATATTGCTTGCACGCATTGAATAATTCTTTAGCCGAGCAGGAATCTGGTATGTTATTGATGAACACGGACACAGATATCTTCTCCAAATCATCTTCTTTGGATCTAAATTTCCCCATATACGGCTTATTTTGGATTGAAGGGAGTTCAGACTTATCAAACCCCGCTCGTCTTTTTTTGTATGAAACTTTCTTCCACACCTCATCTCCCATCGTAAATCAAGATGTTTCCGGAATCGAAACCCTAAAATCAAATGTCCTACCTTTGATGTACCACTTTTGTTGTCCCGTCTCTGATGTCCCACCACAAGGATGTACCACCTATGACGTCCCAACTATAATGTCCCATCTATGATATTCCATTCTGATTAATTAAGGATTCGATTTTTTTTTTTTAAACGAAGTGAGATCTGGGGATTGAAAGGTTAAAGGGGATTGAAGGGTGAATGTGGATTGAGAGGTGATTAGAATTGAGGATTGGGATCTGGCGTTTGAACCCGCCGAAGAGAAGATGGGAAATCGCCCAACCTAGTTACTTTGATTGGCCGGGTCATAATGAGTTCAATATTTATTTTTTACGGTATTTTTTTTAATATTACAGTTCACCATGTTGTTCCTTTTTGATTGGCTACAAAGAATAACATGAGTTATCTAACCAATTTCCATGGTAAGTGAAATATCTAAAAACAGTTTTATATGACAAACAAGATATAAAGGTTTACACAAGAATTTTCAACGTTTAAATTCTTATGTTACACGAGTTGATTTTCAGCCCAGCAAAACTGACTCACCACTCATTATTTTTCATCGTGGGATGGATATTGCTTATTTATTACTTTATGTTGATGGCATCATTCTTACCGCCTCTTCTGCAGCTTTTCTACATCAATTTATTCCATCTCTTCATGGAAAGTTTGCTTTGACTGATCCGGACGGTTTTAATTATTCAATGGCCATTTGTGTTACTCGCTCATTTGTAGGTTTATTTTTGTCTCACGCCACCTATGTTCAGGATATTCTTGAGCGAGCTCACATGCTTAATTGCATTTCGTGTCGGACCCTTATGGACAATGAGTCCAAACTTGGACCTGATGAGATCACGTTACTTATCTGACTTTGTACCGCAGTCTGGATGACGCTCTTCAATATCTTACATTTACGCGCCCTGATGTTTCCTTTGTTGTTCAACAGGTGTCTTTACATACATGATCCGCACGAGTCTCCTTTCACTTTTATAAAATGTATCATTCGCTATGTTCTTGGAACTATTGATCATGCATTACAGATGAATGTTTCCTCTACTGCTCAACTTACTGCCTATAGGGATGCTGATCGGGTTGGTTATTCGGTCACTCGTCGATCGACATCTGGATAATGTGTTTTTCGTGGGATAACTTGTTTCATGGTGCTAAACGACAGGCTACGTCATCCCGATCTAGTGCTGACGTTGAATTCCAAGGTGTAACTAATGTGGTTTCCGAAACTGCATGGGTACGCAATGTCCTACACGAGTTTCATTCTCCTGTTTTCACTGCTACTTTGTTTTACTATGATAACGTAAGTGTTGTTTATATGTTTACTAATGCGGTTCATCATCAACAAATCAAACACATCGAAATCGATATACATTTTGCTCGTGACTTTGTTACTTCTAGTTAAGTTCGTGTCTTGCATGTCCCTTCTCATTTTTAATATGATGACATTTTCACCAAAGATCTCTCAAATGCATCATTCCTTGAGTTTCATGCTAGTTGGGACGTTCAAAGACAACCCGTTTCAAATTATGTGAAGTATTAGTCTCTCGTAGATTATGCATATAATTGTTAGGTGGTGTTTGTTTTTTCGGAAATGCCTCTTAACAGCATCTTAATCTGACTTATTCAGACGCGGTCAGACATTTAGGTCATTAAGACTGTTTGTTTTTTCATGTCATTCAGAGAGAGTAAGAGGCAAGCAGTGTTAAGAGCGTTTGTTTTTTCTGATCATTAAGAGGCAATTAGAGGCATAAACCTCTTACTGGACTAGATGTGGAGAGGGTGTCTTAACACATCTTAATGTATTTTTTTTTTTTTTATCATTAAGAGGCAATTAGAGGCATAAACCTCTTACTGGACTAGATGTGGAGAGGGTGTCTTAACACATCTTAATGTATTTTTTTTCTTACTTTTTTTGTTTTTATTTATTTTTTACTTTGCTATTATTTTTTTATTTTCATGCTTTTTTTTCATTTCATGATTTTTTTTCTTGTTTCACCTTTATCTTTTGTATTAAAAATATTAAATAGAATCATTGCATATGTTTTGTTAGATAAATAGTGTATAAGATGATATGTGTCAATTCATATATTGTTCAAATTGAAGGCTATGGTTTCGGACTTATACATCTCAATTTTAACGCGACTCATTTAGTTAATTATTTTAAAAGTTTAATTCAAACTCTGACACGTTTATTTTTGTCGAATAAATATGAGATTGCATTTTTGTTTAAAATACTTTTAACTTTAAATTGATTATATTATAAATTTTGTTTTTTTATTTAATAAAGTTTATTTTTTTTGTGAATGCAATCGTTTTATATTTAAATTGTAAAAAATATAGTTTAACACATTTATACATTTTAACCAAAACAAACAGTTTATTTCATTCAGATTCAGATTTTTCAACCACTTATTCAGATTAAAATGGAAATCAAATTCAGACTTTTCTACCGAATATTCAGATATAAATATACAAATCAGATTCAGATTCTAAACCTCTTAATAAACAAACAACACCTTAATGAATAGACTTAACCTATATTAGTTATCTCATGCTTCAAAGCTATGTATCCTATACATTATGACTTAATGCAAATAATTCATTATTGGGATAATATCAATTCTAATAATAATTTCCTAGCTTCTACTTTGGACTAAACAATGTGAGATTTTGTTCTAAGAATTTCCTTTGAGCAAATATACTAGAGAAATGAAGAAACCTAAACAATGTTTTATTGTACTAACATTCTTTTGATAAAATAATATTTGAGGATAGCTTGACTACAATTATTGTAGCCAATTGGCTATAATCCTTCATAAAAAATATACAAGAAATTACTCATGGACCTGCAAACAGGATTCAGGGACCCGCAAACAAGACTCATGAACCCATAATTAAGCACAAAATTTAGCTAATACTTTCCCATAATATTTAGTGACAACCCTAGGATCTAATGAAATAAAAATGTGGAATAATCGAATTAACTGACAAAACCAAAGATCATTTTAACATAAAATCTAGAAGATGATTTATAATCAAAGAAAAATCTCAAAGATTTGATATTGAATGATTATGCTCCCTACATTATGGAGCAATAGGATGCCTTGACTTCTATGGTCTTTTTTTTCTAAAGCTTACAAGTGTAGTAGTAATCATGCAACAGTAAGCTACATATTGAGATATCATATTAAAAACATTATAAAAACATCA